>WBMZ01002003.1:82042-104756 GCA_013400975.1 Atrichornis clamosus | reverse complement strand
AACACAAACCCACCACAATGGGGTTTTGAGCAAGCTGGTCTAGGGGAAGGTGTCCTGCCCATGGCAGGGGGTTAGAGCTAGATGATCTTTAAGGTCCCTTGCAACCCAAAATATTAAATAATTCTATGATATTTGCAGCTACCCCAACTTTCTCCCGTATCATTTATATGGCATTGTTCCCTCAGAACTCTTCTGTCAGGACTGTGCTTTGCAAAGTCTGACACAGATTTGGAGCAAATGTTTAAAGAAAACAGCAGAAGCCTTGGAATTTACAGACTTGCCTTACTGTTGATTTACTGGTGTCTTTGGAACACAGATATAGCTACCTGATTAGACAAATGAGAGATGCAGTTTGTTTACAGTCATAAAACTGTTGCCATTTATTTTCTGTAAGTTTGTGTTTTGAAATTCACAGATGGAGTCCTAATATTGGAATTCCTAGAGGTCCTGGGGATTCTCTATTTGTAGCAGATCTATTAATGTCAAATCATTATCAGCACCATGCTGTGGACTCTGCTGGGAACCAACTTTGACATCAATATTATGAAGTTAAGGAAAGATACCCTGCTGTTGGAGCACTTGCTGGCTGCTTTCTCTTCCCATTGCCTACATCTTTCAGAAGTCATTACTTGCTCTACATCGACCATCACCAGGTCCTCCTCCATCCAAGGATGAATATTCGTTTTGACTCTTCCAGACTGCCTCTCCCACTACCTCAATATTTTCAGTCCACTCCAATATTTTCAGTCAAAGGGCCCTTTCAAAACAGGATCTGTGATGTGCAGTCTTCTGTTCCAACAGGGTGTGAAGACCAAAGAGCATTCACAGCAAGTCACCACATATTGATGACAAAAAATGGCCCAGCAATATCTGGCTGCCTGAATCCAAAAGGCCCAAACACAGTTTCCCTTTGTGTGTTCTCTAATAAGCTCCTTGGACAGAAGCCTTAGGATACAACTATCCCATGTTTTCCTGCAGGTTATCACCTTCTGTCATGTCTCTAGGCATTAGCAATCACACCGTACATTCCAGTTCACACAAAACACTTTTGAATGTCGTATTCGGACATTCCCCAGTGCACTCCATTACAGCACAGCATCAATATGCAAAGCACAAAAGCTTGGAGAGGCTCTTGTTAGTCCTTTGAAAGACTGCAGACCTTCTGTCTGCTGGTTTGGTCTCTGAATGCTTTTCCAGAACACTTGTAAGCTTCCCTTTTGTCCATTTCCATGGTTACTGATACCCTGCTGAATATTCTTCGGACCTGACTGAGCCAGGTATCCAAATTTAGAACATCTTCATACTATTTACTATAAAATATATAAAAAGTGGCCAGCACAGAATGCCTTGTGGCCATTGCATAGACCTAAAATGGATACAGGAATTTACATCGTGACCTCTGTTTTGCAAAATAGCAGTTGGCTTTTAGAAAAAAAAAAAACACTTCTTCACTTCAGATGGCAAGTGATGTAAAAATGTTTCTGTGGGGATGTACCACTCATACACTTTAGATTAACACTTGTTTTGGCTATGCTGCTTCCACTTCATGCTCTTCTTTCCATTCCATCATGTTGGTCAGAATTGCTGACAGATGGATTGATGTGTTTGTTCACAGATTATCAGGGAGATACTTCAGTGACTTTTCCTTGTGGAAAGGGTGGTAGGTAGATGCAGAACAGGGTATATTTTGGAAAAAAGAGATGTAAAGTTTTGATGTACATTAGGTGTGCATTCTGGCAGTGTTCTCTTCAGCAAGAGGAAACTGCTTTGAACAAGTTCCTTTCCAGGTTTCAGCTAAACATGAATTGCCATGGTGAACACCATCAGAGCTGGAAGCAGCCTGCGGCGCTGCCTACCAAGCTGACTGAACTGCCTGGAAGGAGAGTGTGGTGACACAGACCTTTCCCACAGGAACTTTTCTTCCTTCTATGTTTTGTAAATAGAGATAAAAGCTTGGATGTTATTGAAAACTGTCTCTGGAAAGATGGACATTCTACCTGGCCTATCGGCCTAGGGGGAGGTTATGAATTGACCCAATCCGGACGACCTTTGGAAAGTCTATATAAGTTTTAGAATTAAATAATAAATTCAGATTTTCTGCCTCACCCGAACTCGCCTGGTTCCTTCTCTCTGCCAGTGGTTCAACAGCAACAGGAGAGGACCAGACTTTATTCAGCTGATCCTGCTCTTCCCTTCCCAAGTATTCTCAAAAGGAAGCAAGCAGATAATGACTCATACTCCCTAAGCAGGGAGGGATTTGGGGACATGCCATGGAACTCAGAGCTATCTTCATTCATACCTAACATATGTGGGCAGCTGCTGCGCAAGGGACTGGTGATGAAGACCTGTCGGGTGAATACCCCAATCTCCATCTCTTGCTCTCAGCATTCTGTGTCTCACCACATACGGCTCATTGGCTCAGCAAAGGAAGAGCACACATAAAACCACAGACACCCAGATGCACCTCAAGTCATGCAGAGATCAAATCCAAATGATAAACATCAAAGACGCTTTTGTTTCCTAAAAAGAGAAAACGTTATGGGATATGGGGTAACCATTCTGCCCTCTTACAAGTTCCCAAACTGCCTGGAACAACACACGATAAACTCTGACACTTCTAGTAGACCAGAGCATTAATAACAGGCAGGGACCAAGCAAGCTGTCATCAGATTAAAACACTGGAAGGCTTCCAGTGGATGTTTGATAAAGATCTTGCTGAAATACATATGACATAGACATACACTCCTGCTCAGAAAATGATGTCAAACTAATAAATTAAAGATGAACTTCATATTCTCTGCTGTCTGGCTAATAAGCTAAATCACTTTAAAGGTCTATATTTGCAAGACCCATGACTGGCCCAATAGTTTTGTCCCGCCCTTTTCCCTTCCACTGGGAGCTACATCAGGTTTGAAAGTTCAGTATTGGCAGAGAGATGCCAGCTCAGCTCAAGTCTGGTGGCTGCTGAAGCGCCTCTTCTCAACAATGAAAATCTCTACTAGAAAATTATGTCACTTATTGGGTAAACGAACTGCTCTTTGAATAGCAAGTCTTCAGACTTCCAGACTTATTTCTGAAATTAGAAGACAAAGAAAAGTGTTATCATTGTTTTGCTGGGATAGAGTTCTTTTTTTCCCGCAGTAAGAGTGCATCATTAAAAGGTGTATTTTTCACCTTCATACTTTTTCTATTAATTTCAAAACTCAGCATTTTTCCTTGATCTATAGATTCATAGTCAAATACTGGGGAGAAGGTGAACTTTTCCCACATGTATTTCAGAATGCTTACGGTCTTCTAGAAGTACTTTTTTAATCTAAGAAGGATGCTACAACAAGCAACAACTTGTTATCTGTATTCAAAACAACTGCATAAACAAC
Organism: Atrichornis clamosus; assembly: GCA_013400975.1. Taxonomy (NCBI): domain Eukaryota; kingdom Metazoa; phylum Chordata; class Aves; order Passeriformes; family Menuridae; genus Atrichornis; species Atrichornis clamosus. Next base: position 101,379 of record WBMZ01002003.1, on the reverse strand, counting down.
GGTTATAATACTTTACACAGCATATCTGCAAACCATTGCAAAATAATCCATAATTATTACTTTTATTGCCTCAATAGTAGTAAGAAATAACTTGCACAGTCATTGTTTTATCAAGTGCAGGGCGGTTACGCCTAGATTTCACTGGCTTCTCTGTAATTTAAATTAAATGTAATTTAGCTATTACAGAAAGTACAAAAGGTACTGAGTACAATGTATTTTTTTTTGTGAGGAAAATATCTGTCTTCTACTTCCAGATACATTACTCAGTTTTCCCTTGTGTAAATTGTATGAGGCAGAGACAAGCACAAAGAGAGGAATTATGAACTAGGACACATTTAGATGAATTACTGTTTGGAAACCTTCTTCCATCTTAGATTCAGATGCTTTAGAAGTGAATGCAATAGTTGTAAGATTCCAAAGGGAAGTGAGAATGATGGAAGTTGAATTCATTTTAGCTTCATTATACAACCTTCAGACATTTTCTGAAGAAAAACAAATCAATCAACAAGCTGGAAGAGTATGGGAATTACTATTTTTTAAAAGTATAGAAAAGAGAATGAAAGCAAAATTGAAAGTAAAAAACATTCCAAATATATTTTGAAGGCTGTATTTCAAAGTTGCCTTAACAGATTTTTCAGTGATGTAGAGAAAGCTGAAACACTGCAAATAGAAATGTAGGAATTTACAACCATACAAAGAAACAGATGCTGAGTAAGCATTTGCTGCAGGTTATTGGTAACGGCTAATAATTCAACTGAGATGGGGGAAAATAGAAGAAATAATATACAGAATGCTTCCTCCATTTTCCCTAATGCCCAAATCACGACACACCGTACAACAGTATCAGCATCTGTTGCCCTCTAAAAAGAACCTAAACAACAAAACTGAGAAGGTTTAGCAAGGAAAATGAATCTACTTTGTGACTCGGTAGCAGACATTTCAAAGCATCAGTATGCAAACCAAAATAAAATGTTGCAATGTTCACCAGCACCTGTTTGTTTCATCTAATTCTGTTAAATTCCTACTAATGACTCCAGCTTCAATCTTTCTACTCAGCAACTCACTCCAACAGGGCTCGAACTCCAGCCATGAACTTTGCAGCCTGTCAGGACAAATCTGTTTGTCACCTGCCTAGTAATTTTCATGAGGACTGGGAGTTTATACAGTTGGCAGGAGTCAGAAACTCCTGTCAGTTCCCATGGAGTTATATTTCTTCTTTCCTCTACTGTTGATACCTTCCTTATTTCCTTAACCATTTTGTAGTTGCTTTATTCTCAATATTCTCATACTGTGAGAAATGTCAGATTTCTGTTTCTAGCATGATGCAAAACATTTCAGAAATTCAGAAATGTTTTGTCCTAAAAAAATCCCAGATGCTGAGAGACCTTCATTAAGTCTCTAGGACTTTGTGACAGTCCACCAGAGGACATCTTGCAGAGGTCCACAGGTGTGGATTTACAGTGGGAGGAGAGTTAAAAGGAACTCTGATGCTTTTATACTCCACATCACATTGTGAAGGTACAGCAGCTGACTTGCCTGCCCCTAGCACAGAACAGTAGGATCCAGCACTATGGACTTTTCAGTTGTTATGATCTTGTAGGCTGTGCCAACACTCAGATGAACACAACCAAACCCTACATAGCCACTCACTCTGTCCCTCACCAGCAGGACTGGGGAGAGAATCAAAAGGGTAAAAGATGGAAAGCTCATGGGTTAGGATGAAGCCAGTTTAATAGAGAAAGGAAAAGCTGTGCACACAAGCAAAGAAAAACAAGGAATTCATTCACTGCTTCCCATGGGCAGGCAGGTGTTCAGCCATCCCCAGGATTGCAGGGCCCCATAATGTGTAACTGAGACTTGGGAAGATAAGCACCATCACTCCAAACATCCCCTCTCTTCCTCCTTCTTCCCCTGATTTTATACACTGAGCATGATGCCATATGGCCAGGAATGCTCCTTTGGTCAGTTTGGGTCACCTGTCCCGGCTGCATCTCCTCCCAGCCTCCCAGGCACCCTCCCCTTCTTCTCCAGCACGGCAGTACAAAAAGCAGAAAAGGCCTTGGCTCTGTGTAAGCCCTGCTCAGCCAAAACAAAAACATGTCTGTATTATCAGTCCTGTGTTCAGCACAAATCCAAAACACAGCCCCTTACCAGCCACTGTTAAGAAAGTTATCTCTCCCCCAGGCAAAGCCAGCCCAACTGCGTGCACTCCAAGCTGTCTAGAAGCCACTCAGCTACTTTTAGCAGGCACTAAGAGACCAGCAGGACCAGCTGAGAGACTGTGCCTTTCAAACTGGGCTGAGAACACAGATACAGCAACATGGCTTATGGGCATGCTGGCTCAGCTACATGTGCAGGCAAGGGATCATGCAAACCTAGTGCAGCCTAGGAGCATTGAGGGCTCATCGTGTTCAGGGCCGTCTTCTGGCCAGTTGCTGAAAGCTTGTTATTAGGTCACTGGCACTGAAAAACTATCAGCCGGTAATTACCAGCCGTCAGTAAGTCAGATTGATGAGGCATTTCCTACGAAGTTGTGAGCTTGGTTTGAAAAGCATGAGATTTTCAAAAACTGTAATGAACCTCTGGTTTCCAACCTTTACATTAACTGCCAGGCTTTGCTATTGAGCACATTACATAATTTTAAGTCTCCTCCCAGGATTTGTTTACTGTTTCTTCTTCAAGTCTCAGACCCAAGAGGTAGGAAGACAGCTGGGCTGTAAGGCTGCATTTAAAATCTAGAGGATTTGTGAGGATGTGTCATGTTGTTCTCTGCTTTCTACCAGCATAGGGATTGATCAGTTCACTAGATTTCACCTAACTTTGGCTACAAAGAGTGAGATTCTACCACTCAGGTTTGTGACGATTAGACCCTCTGCGGGGAGAGTCAGCTTTGAATGGGTGCCACCACCACTGACTAGAAAGGTAGCCCAGGGAGACCAGCCTTCTACATTATCCTTCAGTAGGGCTCATTAGGCTCAGTGGGATGGGTCTGGGCTTCTGTGTTTGCAAACGCGTTTATAAAGAGGAAAGGCTCTGCCCAGCATTCCCAAAATGACAGACTTCACATGAAATCAATCCTGAAGTTCCTGATCAAAATATACATATTGAACACATTCTTATGTCACTTCCCTAACATCAAGCTTAACCTCATGTCCCACTGAAGTCGGTATTGCCAATACACCTACTTAACGCCAAGGACACGTCAGTACTCTCCTGAGTAGGGATGTATTTCTGCACATGCAGAAGAGTTTTCTTGGGTGGGATCTTCTAATTTTAAAAAATGTCTTTGTCCTTAGTAGAAGTGCAAGTAAGAACTTTAATACTGTCTCACAGAGCCTGCTGCAAAGATTATATGGTTTCCATTCAGCAGAAGTTACTTTATAGTAAATTTGTGTGTCCTTACAATCTAAAGACAATTCTGCATTACAAAGATTTGTTGGCAATTGAAGTATCAAGGAGTACAGACAGTATAGATGATTTTAAGTTACTCCTTGGAAAAATATTTTATCTGACGTTTACTTGGCGATTTTGATAGTCTAAACAAAGAATTTACTGGAGTTCAGGTACAGATGGAATCTCTACCTGTTCCAAAAGTTGGAAATAGCATATAACTGGCAGTGTTTTACAGAAAACCACAAAATTCTACATTAAACTAAGAAGCAATCTTTTTTTTTCAGTATGCCTTCAGGTCTTACTTTGTTTTGCTGTAGTCTCTGAACTCACTTGAATTCTTTATTTCTGTACCACGTATTCACACAGCAGCTTGTCCATCAAATTGATTTATGATACAGAAGAGTGTAAATGACGAAGTGATAATTTTCTATACTTTAAAAAATGCCCTGTCAAGGACTCAATTCAAAGTCTCACTGTTGGCAAAGGGAGTATTTCTACTTTAACCACGGAACATTAAACTAATCTTAGTTCATTGGTCTGGAGGTAAGACCTACAGCCAGTGTGAAAAAGTACAGGTATAGCCCTGAAAGTTGCTTTGTTTTAAGACATTTTCACACATAAAATTTATACAGACCTTTCCTTTAGCAACATCCTGTCAGTTAAAATGCACCAGGCTAACATTCAGCTGCTCAGTCCTAGTCCTGTATAGCACAAAAGGACACAAAAGTTTTCACCAAGAGATCACAGGATTACAACTGTAATACAGAAAGACCCATATGATGACAAGGATCAAAGGGGATACCCATTGACTCCTCTGGCTAAACCTCCTCCTGCCCTCAAATGAAGTATGGGATAAGTTGAAGCAGCACAAGTTCGTATTCTCTGCTCATAAATCCAGGACACATGTTAAGAGATTTTATGGCTGTTCACAGACAACCTCAAAGAAAAGGAACTCACTACTATTCACTTCTTCCTTGCAGACTGTGTTATTAAGACATCTCAGATTTACAGGCTGGCAATTTCTCAGCCTCAAAATTGATATCATGATCTGCCTGACAACAACATTCACAATGCATCTCTGAACCGGCATGTAAGACAGTTACACCCCAGGGTACAGAATTTTGGCTTGATCTCAAAGTTAATGACCCTGAGTTCTGGCATAATTTTGGGCAAGAGTTTGCCCTACTCCCAGGGAGCAGAGGAGACCACTGCATCAGGTATCATGCAAGGAAGGACTACAGCTTCAGGTAAGCTGTTGTCATTAAATACTAGCCTCAGGCTTTGTCAACCGGGAAAACAACTGGCACTATTACCTCTGAATTATTACTTTTTAAACCTGTTTATTAGGTGTCTGAGGTATCCCCATGTATTGACAAAGGAAATTAAAACTTTTCTACATTTTCAAAAGGTACAAGATGATGCAGTTCAGCACAGGACGTAAGAGTATACCAGACAAAGAATGTACTTCTCCAGCTAGCAACTGACAATGCCAGTTTGCTGACGGCACTTTTTGTTCTGCTCCTGATTATCTTTAGCTGAGGATACCTGCAAAGATTACTTTCTGTGATAAAAACTTCTTTCTACACAGCCCTTAGTCTAGTCCCTTAATTTAAAATCCATGCAAGAAAACTGTCCCAGTTAAAATGTAGAATTTGCATAGTCAAAGCAATTGCTCTCTTACAGACTGTGCCAGTTTTGAAACAGACAGACACGAACAGTGCACACCGATGTCTTTGTGCACCCGAACAGCAGGTGTACTGAGACATTGTGTACCAGGGTCTTCACCTGCAGGCACCTTCTCCTGCTCAGTGCATCATCAGTCCGTGTGTGATAAGAAGGCAGTTAACCAATCTTTGCAAAAGTTCTTCTCGAAAGAAAATCCCCATGAGGCAATGTTAATCAAAAAAATTGGGGCCGTGTGATGTTCTGTAAGTCAATTTACTCAACACCTTCCTTTGAACCCTCACAGGTATAAGTAATCACCAGGAAAACCTCTCTAATAGGCACTGGCTTGAACCATTTATAATATTGTCCAAAGACAGTGATCCAACAAATTCCCAAAGTGATCTTTTCCAGTTCTCATTTGAGCTTCTTTTTTGCTAGTCACGCTGGTTAGTCCCTACCCTACCACCCAGTTACAGAGAATGATAACCACCACTCTAGTTGTTTCAGTTTAAACACTGGAAAAGGTTGTAATTTCTACACACTGATTTTCTTTTCTAGAAAAAGGACAATTCCTTCAGGCTTTTCTTATACAACCCAAAGTTTTTAGCATTCTCGTTACTACTTTCTGTATGTCTCCTACACATTCTTATTCTACTTTACAGATTGGTACCAGTACTCCAACTGAGGTCTCACCAGCACAGTGAAGAGACATACATTTACATCCATGTGTTTTGCACATTACACTTTTTGCAATACATTCCCAGAAAGGATCCAGCTTGTACTCCACTCCAACTCTCAATTTTTTTTTCACAGCACAGCTGCACTGGCAGATATTTCTTTTTTGATAGCCGCCTTTTAATTTTTCTTTCTTAACCACTGTTCTTTGTTCTTGCCTTGGTTGAACTCCATCTTGTTGATTTTGGAAGACTTCTCCAAAATATCTAGATTATTTTAAATTAAAATCTGTCCCGTTGAAGTACTTTCAATTCTTACCAATTTTGTTTATTTTAGCAAGATTATAAGCATTTGTCAGATTCCATCCTCCAAGACATTAATGTCTATACTGAGTAAAACCAATAGACCTCCACAAGACTGCACTTAAAATGCACTGCTAATATAAGATGGAATTATCCTTAACAGTTTCTAGAGTAATTTTAATGCAATTATTCACCCAATTCATCATTATTTCATCTAGATCATAGTTCCCTAACTTGCTTATGCAAGACAGTGCCAAAAGTCATGCTCAGGTCAAGATATATAACTCCTTTTAATTCCCCTTAATCAGCCAAGTCAAATATGGTTTGTTCTTGACTAATTCATATGAGCTGTCATGTATCACCAAATTGTTCTCTGTATGGGCCTTTAAACTGCTTTATCTAGATATGGTGCTTAGGGTCATGGTTTAGTGGTGGGCTTGGCAGTACCAGGTTACTGGGCCTCTCAGATCTGAGAGATCTTTTCCAATTAAAATGATTCTGCAATTCACTAGATCCTCCTTTCTCTCCTTCTTGGTGACCTGTGCAATGCTCTTCACTTGCCCTCTGGACCCACCGAGCAACTGAGAGCATGAACTTGCTCCATGTCACCTGCTGTGCTTGTCTCTTTCCTTCTGCATTCATGCAGCCTTCTCTTGATGCCTTTCACAAATCTCACCAGTTGGAACACGTTTTGTGCAACAGCCTTCCTGTGCTTCCCTCTGCGTACTTTACTCAAGGCCAACAACAAAGCAGGGAACAGCAATCAGTATTTGGGCAAGGAGATGTACATATTTGAGAACTTCACCTCAAATGGGCATTTGTGTAAGTACCTGCTTTTATTCAATACCTATTGTTTTCCAGTATCTTTCCCGGGGTTCCATAGGCATACAAAGGGTGTGCTGCTTTCAGCAGTAATCTGGACACAGGCTGCTGCAGCTGAACCTGTGGTACATAGCTGACAAAACACAGCTAAAGCAGACAAAAATTCCCCAAATGTAGCTTTCTATGTAAATTCTTGTGGGCGCAAATGAAGTTGCATAGGCTCATTTTTGAAATATTAACCTGTACTGTAAACTGACAGAAATTTTAGCAATAGAACCATGCCTTCTGGCTAGCCAGAATATGCACCTAAAATAGCAAAGGAAGGACATTACTGGCATAAGGTATGTTAATAGAACTAGAATTTTCAGGCCAAGCCTATTACCTCTGCAGTTCATTCTGTCAGTCTTTAAAAATTGTAAAATTTTAACTTCTTTAAATCATGCATTATGCAGTGGTTATATAAGATGCAAGCACCTAAAGTTTTGCTGATCACCAAGTCTTGAGGACTAGTACCAGTCAAATATTTTTCTACAAATTTTTTTGCATGAAAAAGAAGTGTTTTGACAAAACAGAACCTTTATGTAGGCACATATCACTTGCAGTGAAATTTCATTTTGCAAAAAAGGGAAAAAGAAAGCAAGTCAGTTCTCTCAGGCCATTCTGCCAATCTAGATCTTTCAATACTTTTCAAACCACCAGGTTTGAATTTTCAACTTGAAATTACATCTGATTTTGCAATGTCATGGTATTAAAAAGCAAAAGCTACTCAAAGCATTTTAGTGTTACTACTAAACTGAAACACACAAGAATATTTTCAAATATTTCTTAGTTATTTATGTGGGAAGCTGACAGTTTGAGTTATAAATAAATTTTAGCATTTTGCAAACTCCTGCAAAAAGGACAATCTGGTTCTCTTCTACTTTTCAGTGGGAATGCTTCAAATAGCATTTCAGCGAAAATATATTGAAAAGACATTCATGAACTCTAAAGTTTCAATGTCCTCAGCTGAACAGTAGCTACTCCTTTCTGACATGCCCATTAAGTCACTCTCTACCTGCAATTTTGTCAGTGACAACAAAAACTGACTTTGGGAGTTGGACCTTGAAGGATCTTTGTTTCCAGTTGGGAATCTCAGGAAACAAATTCAGTTTTCACTCATTTCTGCACAGTCAGGCTCCATCTGCACACACTAAGACAATTAATTGACAAAAGTATTTTCATTCTTAAATTAAAATTGTTTATTTTCATTTTATGCCAGTATTAATATTATCTGCACTATCCTTTGTCCTTTAAACTAGATTCTATCTTTGAACATCTTTTGCTTTCTCTAAAGAGGACAGGGTTCTCAGCCACCATTGAAGAGAAGAGCTCTGCAAAAATTACACAGGGATGGCTTTATACTGGGTTTGTAACATATGAAGAAGTAGAATATCCTATGTTTACATGACACCAAGTCCATAATTGTAAACAAAGGAAAATAATAATTTATTGCAATAAGGTAACAGTTAAATCTGTAATTTCACATTAGGAAATTACAAGTAAAAGTGCCTAAAACAAAAAGTGGTTCTCTAGATTCCATTTAACAATGATATATTTCTTTAATCATTGCGGCTTCTGAAGTAATTTACAAAAGAAATAAGGCAGGGTCTGTTCCTCAGTCCACCTCATAGCCAAGCTCCTGTAGGGTGTTCCCAGGACAACGTCCTTGTTGTTGCTGCTATGACCAGCATGAAGCCAAAGCCATGGGTTTATTCCCTCTTACATATGTCAGAGTGACCTTGACGAGTCTCTTGCAGCTGCTCTTCACCCAGGGGGGACTTGGTTGCCTGCAACCAGGCTTCAAGATGTCATGTGCAAACGTGTAAGAAACATGGCACTGCATCAACTGTCCCTTTGCCTTGTTCTTGGGCCTTTCTCTTCCTTTCCAGAATTTTAATTTGCACTCTTGCACGACTTTTATCTCAAGATAATTTTTCTTTCTATTTATAATATGCTTAAGAAACTGTGGTACATATATATCCATTTGCCATATCCAGAACACGTCTCTGCCAATGGTTCTATTACAGACAGCCTATGCATGCCTTGCTAATTAAGCTGGGATGGATCTGGCATATAAGAATGTTTTAATCAAGTAACTTCCCCTATAATTTTTAGAGATTCTGCTATTACCTCCATCCATACATGTTCTTAATATGGGGTTTTCCAGCAGCAGCTGTTCTGGCTGGGAGCTGAACAAGCTGTATATAAATATATGAAAATATGCATATTCTTGTTCCCTCACACTTGCAAGGACAGCAGGACACTCAGGCACTCAAATGACAACTTGCATCTGCAATTACCTGTCTTTCATATCAAATAGGAAGGCATACATAACTCATGAGGCTTGGACAGCAGCACAAAATACCTATGGGCACTTCATTTGCCCTTTGTTTGTTTGAGAAATTCTTTTCAGGTTCATTCACCAGCTAAGCTTATTTACTCATACTATGCAGTTCAAGCTAAATTTTCCAGAAGTACACTATTAAATTTTTCCAACACGGACCTTATTCTTGTTTCTTTAAATATTCTATTTTAAAGAAAGAGCATTGACTTTCATTTTCACAGAAAAGCTGAGATATAGAAAAAGAAAATAAAAAGCTGACTATTAGCTATTTTTAAAGGGCAGAGACTCAAGCACAACTTTGATTTCCTGTTTCGAGTGGGTGGAATTAATTTTTCATGTGAAATGCTTTCCGTTCAGACACTAGCAAAATACATTTAATGCTATTCTAATTACAAATTGATTCATTTCCATACTGGTACTATTGACACTCATTTATGCAACCTGCCTAGGAAAAATAATAAATGCAGTTTTAAATAAGCTGATACTGTTTGAATCTGAATAAAAAATCAGACAGGTAACAAACACACCTAGCTGTTAATGATAAAATATGCAATTACTTCAAATAATATTTAGCCAGAAAATACTTCACCATATTTATTTGATATTCTGATGACTGTTTAAACAACCCTTGCTGAGCACCATGGTATTTTATTTCTACTTCAATTCTGGCTCTGGCTGCCAGATGACAGTGAATCACCAGCACTGGGTTCAGAAGTTCAGACTTCCCCAGACAAGTGCCTTGCCCGAGCAGCCTGTGGTATGTGTGCTGTCAACAGCAGGGGCTCTACCAAAGCAAAGAGTAAGGTGGAATCATCACTTCTCTGACTAGACTTGGTTTTTCTGGAATAGATGGTCTTTAAAGATCCTTTCCAATCCAAACCATTCCACAAGTCTTGAAGAAAGCAGCCAGTACACATGGTTTCCAGCATAAAGGCAAAGCCTTTAAAGCTGACTTTGCTAACAACACAAACTGCTGCAGTTGAGTGTTCAGTCTTTGTCCGCTTTGCTTGTTTTGGTAACTAGCACTTTATACAATCTTGCAAGCATTGTCCGTTTTTTATGTAATTGACCTGTAGGTCCTTCAAACATTGTAAATTCCAGAAACCTTGAACTGTAAGAAAGCATGAACAACCATTCATTTTGCCACACTGGCTCTCCCTTGACTTTAAACACTACTGATTAAAATCAGTTATTGAAGCCCTTCAGTGTTTATTTGTTTGTGTGACTACCTCTATTCACCAGTAACACGTTAATCTCCCTCCACCACTTCTCCCCTGAAATAGAGCAGAATTACAAGTCCCTGTAAGATACTTCAGAAGTGAAGAAGCCTTTCTTCCCTCTGTCTCTGCAAGGGTTGTCCTTATCAAACCAATTACCAGTGCTGTTGCTTTCTTGAGTTTCCTGAGCCTTTTACAGGCTCCTTGACTGAATAGGCAGGTGCAGACATTTTCTTACATTGTAAAACAGGATAACATCAGCAGAAAATGGTAGCAGGTTCCCCTAGTACCTAATTGGATGGCACTGTAGCATCACAATGGAAAGTGGGGAAGGCCTTAGGGGGTTGGAAGATGGCTGCTTAGAAACATATTGAGATCTACACTCACAAATATATCTAAAAAGTATCTTAAGAACTGGCAATGAAAACATACCCTCATAAGTATACTTCTCACTTTACAATCCACTTTCAACCCACTTTACCATTTGTCTAACTTTGCACCACAGTGAATGTGCAGGGAGGTGAGGAATCACACATGCATTTCAAGCATACACCCCTGGGCCTCTGGCTGCTGATGGATGTGAGCCTTCTGTCGGTTTTTTGCCGTGTGTCTTGGGTGCCCAAGGGCATCTGAGGAAGCGTTACATACGCATGCCTGGGCACTTGTCTCACATGTAGGTATTTTACAACGTGCAGCACCATGTCAAGGGGATTTGGTCATTTGGTTAATTAAAGCATTAAGTACGTGTTTTGCTGACTTCATCAATGTACCAGTGCCTTTCTAAGGGATTTAGATTTCAACATGTCTTGAAATGCCTGGCTGAACTGAGGCTCGTGAGAACCACTTTATCAGAAAGCATCAACAGCAAGTTTGCTGAACTGTTTCAATGAAAACTGGCCATTAAAAACCCCATAGGCAAGTAAAGAACACTGCCATAAGATAACAATTCACTTTGGCATGTCCACGTACTGCGCTTCTTTCCACTCCTCCAGGTATGTCCAGAGCCTCAGGACTCCCTCAGGGAAAGCCTGCAGCTCACAAAAATCACTTCCAGGCAAGACCTAAATTATCAGCTAGTTCCACAGGCAACGGCCTGGCAGAGCTGCCTGCCCAGCACACACAGAGTGCCGAGCTCTTGCCCAGCGACACGGGCAGACGTGGCAGCCGGTCCCCAGCTGCAGTGCTGTGGCTGCCAGGGTGAGCTGTGTCAAGACGAGACTCAGTCTTCCTCCGGGATCTGCCAACCTATCCTGGGATAACAGAGGGCATTTACCCTCATTGGCTTTGTCTATGTGACAAGGCACTGAAAAACACCATCATTAGGTGCTTTTCCTACTCAAAAAAAGGTCTGTTCAGTTCCAGTTTCATGTATGTATCCATTTATTCCTTTGAAGGTCATTTCCATTTGCTAAATACCATAACACTATTTTGCAATGCTGAGTGTTTTAAACCTTTGGCTTTACATGCTAATATAGCACATCAAAGCACATGTTTTTAACAACGGTAAAACTGTAGAATTACCTTTACAAATGTTGCTCAGCTGTCTTGAGTGCTGGCCCAGTCCCTTATTGCTTTGTTTTATTGCTGTGCTGCTGACAGCAACATCCCATCAAATTTTGGCCATCCCACCATCAGTCAATTCAACCGTACAGCAAAAATTAATCCTGTTCTGAGAAGATTCAGACAGCCAGTACTGTCTGAGAATTTTTTTTCCTTATAGATAATCAAGAATCTGACGTGATGTACTACATTTGTCTCACCTCCCAATAATTTGAAAATAGGGATTTCTTCTTGTTCTGTATTTTTGTGTAGTGCATCTATGTTGCAAATGCACTTCAGAGATGCAAAATTGTATAACTCAAGGGCTTTAAACTGCAATAGACTTTTTTTAAGGGAAGTAATGCTGGGAGCAGGATCTGTTTCATCCATCTAGAATTTCACGTACATGCAGAGCAAGGGACTTGGTCAGAAGCACACAGACTTCCAGATATAAGTGGTGGCTACCAGCATGCTCCATACCAGCCTGTTGAGACCAAATATTAGATAACATTTTCACATTTGCTCAAGGCTGGATGAATAGCACAATATACGTCCTGGGGTGTGCAGAGGCACATAAGTTATCCAGGCCTGAGAAGGAAAATTGGGAGTTCAGACATTCTCTTACCTCTTACACTCTGTTAAAAATGTGTCTGTTTCTACAGTACAGGGGTTTACATATCTTCAGGCATTAGTTATAACACTGGGATGTATTATTTACTCAATCTGACAAATGCAAAATAAAGAACATATTTCTCCAAAAGAGGTTTTTGCTATTTTTGGAAGTGAAAGTGTAAGGAAGATCCAGAAATTAAATACAGTGTGTCCTTAAGGATAAAAATGGACTAGCTATAAAAGAAGTGCAAAACCACAGCGTTAAAATAGATGGGTAAGGGAAAAATTATCTTGCAGAAAAAGACTTGTGGAACTCTTTAGAGAATCTTAAATTAAATTCCATATGATCTAATCTATAAATTCTGAAGGTTTAACTATACTAACAGAGTTGGTCTCTTCCTTTTGTTATACTTACATTGTGATGCTTGTAAAATTCTCAAGCTCTATGAAAGTTGATTTGAGATAATCATTTCATTAATTAATGATACAAATGCTCCCTGGTGAGAAAATGAAAGGAACCTGAAATATGCAATTTTGACTTAATTGTTAATAAAATCTTTTCACTACATCTTGGCGAATCAAAGGAATCACAGACTTCAATTAAGCAAGATATTTGGATGTGTGTGCCTAACCTGGAGATATAAATAGCCCCATTAGCTTCAAAGAAGCAACCTGATTGAGGAAAGTTATTAATTGGCCTAAAGTTAGGCACATGATCACATACCTTACTGGATGAGGACCATGACAGATCAGATCAGATGTGTCTCTAGGGTAATTTCGCCTGCAGTAATAGACTTAAGCTTCAGACTAACCCACTCCAGCACATTTTTGAAGCTTCCAGACCTGAAACCACCACCTCTATTTCAGCACATGAAAAGAAGCTGCCCCTCCAAGATTCAGGGAAGCCCGAGAAACTTCAGATTCAGGTTCTGCATTTCTTGTGCCACCTTGTACATTATTTGAACCTCTAAAACTCTTATGTCACAAAGCATGTGGTGGCCAGTGCTTGTGGGAGTAGTTGACAGACCTTGGATCACGCTGTGGTGCACTGTGTGGCCTGAGCAGAGGAGGGAAAAAGAAGAGACCTTGTGCAAACACACACCTCTCCAGGCTTCGCTCGGTTTAGAGGCAGCATCCATCTAAAGTTTGAAATGGTTCTTATCTGGATGGGGACAAAAATTATCAAATTCTGCCTCAGAAAATCCTTCTGTAGTAAAGATCTAGACCTAGGCTGAGGGCGGGGTGGGGGAAACAAACAAACTAAAAAAAAACCCAAACCCAGTCCACAGATTCATTGACATCAGTGGAAACAAGCCAATTTGTTGCCCTTCATGGTCTGAATTCTACTCTCCAAGCATGCAGCAAAGCAGGGCTAGCCAAGCACATGACACACATGCTTTGCCACAAGCAGTCTCTCCTTTTGGACTCCTATCGGAGAATGGTGCCTTCATCTTTAAAAAATTGCTTGATTTTTATGTAAATGCATTTGCTTGTATGACAGAAATATATGTAAATGCTAAAACTGAATCTAATTGTCTTTTAAAAATACGTCATTTATCTCCATTTTATCTTCTAGTTAATGGCATAAATCTTGAAATGTCACTTTCCTAAAAGAAAACATCAGAAGCTGTTTTGCAGTGCTAATTAACCTTAGAAGGCCTTACCCTTGATCCAGTACAATGACACACCATATAGGGCAAATCTTCTGTCAGTGTAGAAATTCAGATTGGGTCTTGAAACATTATGACATCTGCAGATTGTTGCAGAGTTATTTGCATGGCTCACTGTGGTTTTTGGAAACAAGACCAAGCTCTTTGTTGTCAAGTAGCTATAATGTCTATCAGGAGAAAAGTTAACAGTGGTGGGAGAAGAGAAATGATACACAACAATCAGAAATCAAAACCAAAATCTGACGTTTAACCCCAGCAACCCAAAGAGAAGGGAATATCTTCAGTATCCAAAAGTAACTGACTTCCTATCCCCCATGATTTTAAGGAGAATGAAGAATTAACCATCGGTTGGTAATGCTAAGGATAATCCCAGCTATGTCATGTTTCAATAAGCAAATAAGCCAAATGCCATTCTTTTTGTCATAACTGAGTGGCAAAAACTGCTTTAAACCAAAGTGTGTTAAATAAACTTCCATCAAAATAAAATAAATATTTAGTAGCATGAGGAAAGCATAGGTAATAACAGGGCATCACATTCCTGAAATTATTTTCAGTAAATCTACAGCATGACAAGAAACGAGGTCCCCAGATCTGCCTCCCCAGCACACATTTTACTCCAGATTGAAATTATGACACAAGCAAGTAGTATGTGGGACATTGGATCCGGAATTTCTAAACAGTAATGTATCCTTCTTGTTCTTTTTATTTTTGATCCTCTCAAGATGTGGAATGCAGACGTGAGATAAGCAGAATTATGATTTGGTGCAAGAAGAATTATGATTTAGTGCAAGGAGGGATACCCAGAAAGCGGAGAGGAAGAAGGAAGTAATAAAATATTACAGGGGGGAAAGCATAATGAAAACTGTGGAGAAAGAGGAACAAAGGACAGAGTGGTATTTGAGAGAAAATATTTTTCTAATTGGTTGTGGAAAGAAGTCATATGCAATCATAACGAGGGAGATTTTCAAATGTACTTTGGCAGCTTGCATTGGCTATTATATCTGTGATTCAGGGACTGGAGAGGGAGAAGATCCACTTACTGAGAGAAGAGCATCCCTACATTCTAGGCAGACATAGGAGCAGCCCATTGCTCCAAGAGAGTTTGTTAACCCTGTGGATGGCTGTGCTAATGAAAAGCTTGGCTGACAGCAGGAAAAGGAGTGATGCTCTACGCCTCCAAGACAGAGGAAGGTGGTAATTACTGGAGCTAATGAGTCCTGGCTCTGATTTCAATGGCATGTCATTATGCTGGCATCTGCCCCAAAAATGAGATGCAAACAGGGGAGAAAAACATGAAGCAAAGAGAACAGATGCAGGAAAATAGTTGTTGTATATGAAAATTAAGAAATGTAAGACTACATTACCATTAACATAAATAGCAGCACAGTCATAAATGAAGAGAAATCCACTAATCTAAACTTGTAGCTTTACAAGTGTCTCATGTAAGTAGGAGCAGTTAAGAGAAGTGAACAGTAAAGACAGTTTCCTAATGGAACTAACTGTGTAATTCTCTTGAAGAGCTAATCACTTTGCATGAGATTATCTTCTCTGCTGGATCTAAAAGTATCGGTTTGTCCAGAATTCATCTTTCAAAGGGAAATACAGCTTATTTCTCCAAACTGAGAGGGAAAAGTGATAATTTAGTTAATCAGCTAATCAGCCAAGCAGAAAAGGTCTTTAGAGAGGTATGAAAACCCAAGCAAGCAGCCATCCAGGGCAGACCAGGTATATGTAAGATTTATTCACATAGTGCTCTGTCCAGGGATTGCTGCAACATGCTATCCCCCTCCACATGCTCACGTGATGACTTTCACCACTATTTGGAATAAAATCAGACTTTAAGTCAGAACTAACTCATTGCATGCATCTTGGACCAGGTTGGATGGGGCTTTGAGCAACCTGGTCTAGTGAAAGATGTCCCTGCCCATGTCAGGGGAGTTGAAAATAGATGGCCTTTAAGGGCCCTTCCAACCCAAATCATTCTATGATTCTATAATTTCATAATTCAAGCCGATGTCTGACTTTTGAAGACACTGCAGTATTTACTTGAAGATGTATTTGGACTGCAGGCTTTAGAAAATAGAAATATAGAAAATATCACTTTCAGTAGTTATACAATCATCTTTCCTAAAGAAATTTTAAAGAGATAAATACTTTGGAAATGCTATTGCTTCACCCAAAAGACATTCCCTTCACAATGGATACATCTAGAAGGGCACCAGACGAGGCTGAGCTCAGTCAGCCAATTCTGCCAAACCTGTATAGAGAGCTCTTGCACTAAATGTGATTTTTACTTCAATGCATAATTCTGAATTGATGCAAAATAGGCCTTCAAAATATCTCTGGTTAGCAGAAATATTTTGATTTTTTGTTTGGTGGTTTGAAATCTATATCTGCTTTATTTACTTCAGCTTATATTTGAATTTTTTAGGTTTTGGGGGTTTTTTTTTGTTTTTTACATCTGCAAACAAATCTGAGTGGTTTTGTTCTTCTGTTTATGCCAACTGCAGAAAAAAAAAAAGCAGCATGTTAAGGAAAACAATTTTTTTTCCAGCTGTACTATAAATGATCAGCTGAGTTTTACCAGGAGGCTGCTGTGAAGAGAGTACCTTAGTCCTGCACTGATCATTGTTACTACATTCAGCGGCCAGAGAATGGTGGAAGTCCACAGGGCTAAAACTTATGAAAACCAAATAGACATGTTCAGTCCAGTGCTTACAACTAGAACCTTTTATTTAGCTACTTATCAGCTGCTCTTGGAACTACCTGGAATATTCAGTAGTGGACAGAGTCTTGCTCTAAGAGTACTGTCTTTCAAAAGGAGCCCTGTGAGGCTGGTACAAAGGGTCCAGTGAGGATGGGTCTTCATCTTGTTCTTTTTTAAACGCAGAGAAGGCAGTTCAGGTGGTACTTACTGACACCTTTGGGATGTTTGGCTGATTGTGGTGTACCACAGGCACAGAGGGGAAGACACACACAGAGCAGTGGTCACCAGCAAAGCCAGGAAAGGTCCTTGCAGCCATCAGTGACCCATTTTACTCAAGAAAAATGAAGGACGAAATAAAATCTTGCGAAAGCAGCCACTTTATTTTGAAACCAGTCAGCCCAGGTTCAAACAGCACCATAGTCTCTGGCAGCAGGGTGCTTGTGACAGCCAGTATTCCCACACGGTTTTGCCGAGACCCCACCCTGTGCTGCAATCACTAGGAGGTGAGCTGGCTAGTTTAAGGCTGCAAAAAGCTACCTGAAGCAGGCACAGTCACAGCTTTTGTTCATCAAGTCTCAGAGAGGAAGGGCAATTCTGAGGTGAAACACTATGCTTTTCCCTAAGGTAGCCAGATTTATTCTTTCTCTGGCGTGTGAACTCAGATGTGGAGCCACTCGGAAACTCTCTTCCAAAAGACATGTGCAGACAAGCTTGCTAATTAGTTTATTTTTTTATCAACCAGGTGGTTCTTAGGAGTAAGAAATTACCCACAGGGATGTAAATCTGAGACAGAAGTAGATAGACAACAGAAATAGAGAGGCTTTTATGATATATAGTACGTTTTTGTCCACTGCCCTTGGTAGAATATTTATTTCAGCTTTGTAGCCTCCCTTTTCAGGCTGTTCATGGCTTTCTTCTGTTTTATTGTTGCTTTATACAGGAATGTTTAAAATGTTTATAATGTTTGAAAATTCCTGCCAAGAGGAGAGATCCCTATGAAACATACTAAGGTACAAGCATTAGGGACAGTTTGGAAAGATGAGAGCCATAGTTAAAGGGCATCTCACATATGAATAGAGGACAGGGACCCAAAAATTTGATGTTCTTGATGTTATAAATAAAGCCTCCAGCAGAACTGAAACAGAATCCAAGGTCTTAAGACAAAGCTTACCAGCTTAGTCACAACAGTGTCTTCTCTTTCACTGACAAATCCATCTTTTGAAACAGAGAAAAAATGATGTTGTTACCATGGCAGATCCTGGGGCTTTATCCTCAGATCCCTGTCCAAAAAGAATGCTGAAGCTGAAAGATCATGTCTAAAGGGTAACAAAGAACCCTAGGCAGTGAACCAAATATTCAAAACATCTACTTAGAGCCAAAGTTACATGTTTTTCTCTGTTTAAACCTCCCATTCCAAGGTATTTTCAGGTGTAGGTTAAATAATACTAACCAAATAGAACCTAAAGAGTATTAAGTGTCCAGGCGCAGACCATCAGCTGAATTTACAGGCTCAGAGCAGGCTGACCTCATTCCCCTTAGCATGAAAAAAAACAAGAGGCACCTAATCCAAGAAGGTCATTGGCATCCTGGCCCCTACCAGGAACAGTGTGGCCAGCAGGACCAGGGCAGTGATCACCCCTCTGTGCTCAGGACTGGTGAGGCCACACCTCGAGTGCTGTGTCCAGTTCTGGGCCCCTCACTGCAGAAAGGACATTGAGGTGCTGGAGAGTGTCCAGAGAAGGGCAACGGAGCTGGGGAAGGGTCTGGAGCACAACTCTTAAAAGGAACAGCTGAGGGAGGTGGGGGTGTTTTAGCCTGGAGAAAAGGAGGCTCAGGGGAGACCTTATCCCTCTCTACAGCTGCCTGAAAGGAGGGTGTAGCCAGGTGGGGGTAGATCTCCCAAGTAATTAACAAGCAACAGGACAAAAGGAAAGGATCAGAGGAGGTTTGGATTGGATATAAGGAAAAATTTCTTCACTGAAAGGGTGGTCAGACATTAGAACAGGCTGCCCAGGGAAGTGGTTGAGTCACCATTCCTGGAGGTACTTAAAAGACATGTAGATGTGGGTCTTACAGGTATGGATTAGTGGTGGACTTGGCAATGCTGAGTTAATGATTAGACCTGATGATCTTGGAGGTCTTTTCCAACCTAAAAAATTTATGATTCTATGATAATCCCAAGTAGCAGTACTTCTGCTCTTGTTTCATAAGGATCACATTATGCTCCAAGCTTAGCTCGTCCTTCAACTGGCAGGAACACTGGTCCAAAAACCATAAAATCACAGAATCATGGAAAGATTTGGGTTGGAAGGGACCTTAAGGATAACCTAGTTCCAACCCCCCCACCATGGC
>WBMZ01002003.1:0-82011 GCA_013400975.1 Atrichornis clamosus | reverse complement strand
GGAGGCTCAGGGGAGACCTTATCCCTCTCTACAGCTGCCTGAAAGGAGGGTGTAGCCAGGTGGGGGTAGATCTCCCAAGTAATTAACAAGCAACAGGACAAAAGGAAAGGATCAGAGGAGGTTTGGATTGGATATAAGGAAAAATTTCTTCACTGAAAGGGTGGTCAGACATTAGAACAGGCTGCCCAGGGAAGTGGTTGAGTCACCATTCCTGGAGGTACTTAAAAGACATGTAGATGTGGGTCTTACAGGTATGGATTAGTGGTGGACTTGGCAATGCTGAGTTAATGATTAGACCTGATGATCTTGGAGGTCTTTTCCAACCTAAAAAATTTATGATTCTATGATAATCCCAAGTAGCAGTACTTCTGCTCTTGTTTCATAAGGATCACATTATGCTCCAAGCTTAGCTCGTCCTTCAACTGGCAGGAACACTGGTCCAAAAACCATAAAATCACAGAATCATGGAAAGATTTGGGTTGGAAGGGACCTTAAGGATAACCTAGTTCCAACCCCCCCACCATGGCCAAGGACATTTTTCGCTAGACCAGGTTACTCAGAGCTCCATTCAACCTGGCCTTAAACACTTCCAGGGATGGGGCATCCACAGCTTCTCTGGGCATCTTTTTCCAGTGCCCATGTGAGACTACAGCCACCTAAGCAAGGTTTCCAGCCCTGAAATACTGTAATTATATATTTTATTATGTATTGTATATTAGTACTTTAGTTATGAATTCAGCTAGAATAGGTCTGTACAATGTCTTCTGTATTTTTGTGTAGTGTTTTTTGTACTTATAGCTCCAGGACAGAGGCTGGTCAGCTGGGCAGGAAAGATATTTTTCTAGATTTCCCATACATATGAGCAGCTGTGTTCCAGGTCATGGCTGGCCTGTGTGCCAACCAGTACCACACATGGCTCCATCACATGGGCTTGGGAGCCACTGGGAAGCCTCAGCAGTGTCCACAGACACCATCAGCAAAAGGCTTCTGCAGTCTGGGCACGAAGGATGCATGGGTTTGGATTCAGGCACAAAAATGTGGCCCAAGTCGCACTTGTCTTGTGCTTGGAAGGTTCAGCGATGGCATGAAGAGTCACGTTCCTTCCGCTGCTGCTTGATCAGCTTGTCCCAGTGCCGGCAGGGGGACTTCACTAACCGTGCAAGGTTATAGTGCTCTAAGCACTCTGCCTCTGGGGATGTAGGACAGGGCAACGCACAGAGCCTGCTGCTTGGGAAACAGCAGTGCCTCATTTTGTTTTCCGTCGTCTTATATTTGTACCCGTTTTATGTCATTCTGAGCCCCAGGTGTTATGTCACCTCAGCCATGTGCATGAAGGAGATGGTCTCATATGCTGGGATCAGGATCCTCACAGCTGAATGATGCTGCCCACGTGTGCCAGCCAGAACAGCAGTAGCTTAGCAACACTGCCTGCACCAAGGTGTGGACATACAAAGTCCTGCTTGTTTTTAACGAAGAGAAGCAGCAGATAGAAATAGTCATGGTGTAATTATTATGTATCTGCCATTTTCCACCGTTAATATCAGCCCTTTCAAGCAAGAAATGATAGGAAGCGATTAAAACTCATATGTACAATCAAATAGGGAAAGCAACAATGGCTTAGCTGGGTCAAAAGAAATCCATAAAGCATGCAGACACTGCTGACAGCAGTGTAATTATAATTAGTCAATAAAAAGCAGATATAGACAAGGAGGCCCTTTATTGAAACTACAGCACTTCACAGATCTTGCATTCCCAGCTCAAAACCCTCTCTAGTACCTGGCAGTATTTTACTAGGGAATGTTGTTTATCTTGCAAGGCACTAGAAGCAACATACATTCAAAAAGCAGGCTGGGGAAATTAGAGAGATGATAGAAGATTGCTTTGCTGCATTAGCACTCCCCTGAACACTTTCCTTATTAAAGTAATTAGACATTTAAGACAAAGAGATGTAAAACCCTTGAGGTATGTGAATTTCAGATGCAGTTGACATCCTTTTGGTACACAATAGGATTTGATTAGTAGTTGCCACACACAGACCCACCACAGAACATGATAAGATTCACAATTGCAAAACCCATGAAAGACAAGCTCTTGGCTTTAGTGGTGTTTCAAAATTCGTAAGAAAAAAAATATGGACTGGGAAATATTCTTCAGCAAGCGGAATGCACCATGGGAGTTTAAACTGGAGCCATAATATAAGATAGTACTGTTGAGTGATACTTGGCATGTTAGAGTGCAGTGAATGCTGTTGGTGTAGCTGGAGAAGCGGCCTACTTTGGAAAAGTTTTCACCTGGACATTCTCTCTCTGGAATCATAACCACAGGGCAGATCAAAAACAGTAGTCAGCAACCCTGTCAGCTTGCTTGTTTCCTTGGATAAAGTTACAGTGTCTCCAAGGTACTAGGTGTAGCAAAAGGACCCGGAATTGCCCACATTCTTGACAACATCACTTAAAATATTCAAATGTTTACTGCAATTTTCACTTGCTACTAGCTAGTTATAAAGTATGTAATTACATCCCTTGGCTCAGTGAAGTGAGAGTCATTCCAAGAAGACATTAAAATAATCCATCTGCATGGCTGCTGCACGTCAACTGCTCCGTTATCTGAAGTGGAGCAGCAGTTGGGAATTGATACAAATTGTTCGGAAAATGACCAGGTTCCTGCTAAAATTTAGCTCCAGTGACTGTCAGCCAAGTGAAAGGCAAGCGCATTTACAACACTGCTCCAACAGTTTGCTTCTTCCTTTAACATTCTTTCTATTTCTATGCCTTTTTGTGTTCCTTTAATCAGATTTCAGCAATAATTAAAATCTAGGGAGGCAAGGACATAGAAAACTTCCTGCTTTAATTGTATTTCTGAAGCATATAAAAGCACTGCGTTTCTTCTTCAGAAGGTATAATAAACCCATATTAATTTCTTACTGTATCATTTAACGATCTTAATTTTTGCAATAAAATGGTAATCCTCTTTTTTTTAGAAAATAATTAGGTAAACTGAAAATGCCAGGAAAGATTTGGTACTTAGATCTCCACTGATGAATCAGCCACAGTTTTAGTTTTGTGGTTCAGGTGTGCTTCCATTGAGAGACTTGGGCATCTCCAAACTCAATTTCGGAAATACAACCTACAATGTCATATGCTAGCCATGAATACACAGAGCTTCCCAAAAATATGTATATATAATAAAGGATCTAGAAGGATCTCTGTTAGCCATCATAGTGATAGATTATCTGGGCTCTGGCAGCGAACTGATGAACTGTGAAACACAAACTGGTCTCCAAAGTCTGGTCACTATTTTACTCAGACAGCGATCATGGAACTGCCTGCTGGATGCGCATTTAAGAAACAGAGGTCATACACTAAAGGCATAGAAAATGCTGAGGGATGTTTTTCTAAGTGTGATTTTAAAGCATCTTTTAAAAAGAGGATGTGCTTTTAAAAGTTAATTATATGTATGTAATACAGAAATAGACATTTATCCATTCCAATGAGATGAAGAGACACTGCATTTTATTGTAGCCAGAAGTATTATCCTACAGAAAGGATGATTAATATTTTGCTGAGTGATAAGAAGTAATAAATGCATTAAACATTCACAGCATTAAGAAAAGTAAAAATCAATAGTGTTCAAAATTAAAAGCCAGAAAATTTGAGTTCTATTTGTCCACATTACAATTTTTCAGTGCTTTTTTGCAAGCTGCAATTTTCCCAGCAGCTCCTGTCGCATCAGTTGTGATCTGAGCTCAGACAAAGCCCCTGGTACTTCTAACTCTCCATGTTGAGGTCTATATTGCAGCAAAAGAAACCCCAGCTTCCTCCACATATAGATGAGCTTGTCAAAATCAGTCCGATTGGCTACCTCAGAGTGCTTGTAATCATACTTGACTGCTTTCTATATCAAATTATATCATATTTATAAAGTTAAACAGCATTATAGCACCTCCTCTGCTAACTGAGGGCTGGGTGAATCACACTTCTCCTTAAAGAGGGTGCTTCCCTTAAAACAAATTTTAAGGAAGGAGCCTATCACAGAAGAAAACTATCAAGGATCTTATAAGACACTCACATCCTATCCGCACACAAAGAATAAAAATGGTTTTATTACTACTCTTGCTTCCCTCCTCTGCAAGATTGCTTAAGACTTCTGCTGAACACTTTTATTGGAGAGGGGAGGAGGCAGCTCTACTCACATATGACTGAAATTATGTTATTACATTGAGATGGGCTTCTTCACACCTACCCTCCCTCCAGGTTCTTTTCCACTGTTTTCTTTCTGCCTACAAAAAAACAAGCCACCTATCCTCTCTTTCAGGCTCTTTACCTGATTTATCCTGATCTTCCCACTCTTCCAGCTCGGGCTGCCTCCAGACATCTAGGTAAGGCAAGGCCAGGTTCTCTTCCAGGCATAGGACAATAAATTCAAATTAAGAGACCATTACAACTGTTGCTTTCTAAAATGCTTTCTCCTCCTTTTTCCTTTTGAAAATTTATGAACACCACATCCACCTAGAATTGCACTCACTGCTGCCTAACTGAAATGTGCAATGTGTTATTTGCAGTATAACTGGCATTTTTTTTCTAATCTAGTTTTGAAGTTAGCCCTCCTTTGAGCAGGAGAATGGATTTGATCCCTCCCAAGGTCCCTTCCAACCTGAATTATTCTGCACTTCTCTGCCATTAAAAGTATCAGTAAGTGTCAAGGTTTAACCCACCAGGCAGCTAAACACCACATAGCTACTGACTCAGTCTCCACCTCAGTAGGACGGGACAGGGAGTTGGGGAGAAAAAAAAAAGTATAATTCATGTGTTGAGAAAAAGATGGTTTATTAGGGCAGAATACAAAACAAGTGATGCACAATGCAATTGCTCACCACCACTGACTGATGCCAAACCAGCTCCTGAGCCGGGGCCCTGGGCCAGTTTTACTCCAGTTTCTATTCTGAGTATGATGCCATATGATATGGAATATCCCTTTGGCCAACTGGGGTCAGTTGCCCCAGCTGTGTCTTCTCCCAGCTTCTTGTGCCCCCAGCTCACTCACTGGTGGGGTGTGAAGCTGCAGAGTCCTTGGTGTAAGCNTCTGAGTATGATGCCATATGATATGGAATATCCCTTTGGCCAACTGGGGTCAGTTGCCCCAGCTGTGTCTTCTCCCAGCTTCTTGTGCCCCCAGCTCACTCACTGGTGGGGTGTGAAGCTGCAGAGTCCTTGACTTGGTGTAAGCACTGCTCAGCAACAACTAAAACATCCCTGTGTTATCAGCATTATTCTCAAACTAAATCCAAAACACGGTGCTGTACCAGCTACTGTGAGGAAAATTAACTCTATCCAGCCAAAACCAGGACAGGAGAAATCTACCAATCATAGCAGAGGGAGACTCCTTGCTGCAGGGGATCTGCTAAGGATCAAGGACTACTCCAAAAAGATGGGATCCATATAAGTGGGGCAAAAGTATCTTTGCCAGCTGGCTGGGCAACATGGTGAGGAGAGCTTCAAAATTATGAACAACAGCAGAGGGAGATGATGACTAAAGTTAAGTGAGGAAGTGGTGGACCAGCAAGCAAAGAGTTCAAGGGATTGTGGGCAAGAGACTTTCTGCCTAACAAAGCAGGGCTGAAGGGGTCCCACCCTGAGTGTTTGCACACAAACTGGGAAATGCCTACAGGGCAGCATTGTGTGGAAAGGTCTCGTGTCTGAAATGGCTGAGTGTCTCTCTGAAGTGCCTGTACACTAATGCATGCAGCATGGGGAACTGAGGAGGAACTGGAACCTGTGTGTGATTACAGGGCTAAGATCTCCTTTGGATCGCACAGTTATGGTGGGATAGCTCATGTGACTGGACTGCTGCAGAGGATGGATACGTTCTATACAGATTATGGGATGGTGAAAAAGGGGAGTGGTCCATTATGTGTAAACATAATAGAAATTCTTGGAGCACTACCTAGTGCTGAAAGAAATCCCAGTTGAGCATTTATGGGTTGGGATTAAACAGGAGCACAGCATGGACAATGGTGGGACCTGGTGACAAAGGACATGGAAAAGACTGAGGTACACAATGCCTTCTTCACCTCAGTCTTTACTTGTAAGTTCTGCCTCAGGAATTGCAGGCCTCTGTGAAGAGTAGGAAAGCTGGGAGGAAGGAGGATTTACTTAAGATCATCTAGTTCCAACTCTCCCATCACGGGCAGGGATGCCACCCACTAGACCAGGTTGCTCTAAGCCCCATCCAACCTGGCCTTGAACACTCCCAGGGATGGGACATCCACAGCTTCTCTGGGCAACCTGTGCCAGTGTCTTACCAACCTGAGTAAAAAACTTCATAAAATCTCTCCTCTTTTAGTATAAAACTGTTGCCCATTGTCCTGTCACTATCTGCCCATGTGAAAAGTCGCTCTCACTTTCTTATAAGCTGCTTTAAGTACTGGAACACCTCAATAATATCTCCTCAGAGCCTTCTCTTCTGCAGGGTGAACAACCCCAACTCTCAGCCTGTTTTCATAGGAGAGGTGCTCTTTGTGGCTCTCCTCTGGACACACTCCAACAGGTCCGTGTCTTTCCTGTGCTGAGGACCCCAACACTGGATGCAGCACTGTAGGTGGGGTCTCACCAAAGCAGAGCAGAGCAGCAGAATCACCTCCCTTGACCTGCTGGCCATGCTGCTTTTGGTGCAGACCAGGATGCAGTTGGCTGTCTGGGCTGCAAGGGCACGTTGCTGGCTCATGTCCAGCTTTTAATCCACAAGAATATACAAGAAAGCAAATAGGAACAGGATGATTAGGTGAAGATTCATTTCTGGTTTGGTCATTATAGCAAAGCATATATTTTGGAGCACAAGAAAACAGTTCAACAGCACTGCTGAAAGCCAAACCAGAGCAAGTACTTGCTCAGTAGTGCAATAGGGTTGGATGAACTATGATGGGACATTGCACAGAGCTGGGGAGGAAACATTTGTCCTGCCTATGGACTGGCTGTGTCAGAGCTTTGGGTTAGTGCTGGTCTTGCTGAAGCCAGAGACAGGATCGAACCTGTATTTCTCTTTGGTGGATCACGTGGATGAAAAGAGGTGCTTATTCTAAGCAGCTCTGCACTACAGAGAGCTGGAACAAAGACAATGTAGAACAGCTGCAGCAGCTTGCAAGTATTTGTGCTAGACCTGTGTCAAGAAGGATAACATGCAATGTCCAAAGCAGGGCTGTTATGAAATCTTTTCCAACCCAGTTAGCCTCTGGATTAAATTCATTTTGTTATAGCACAGTTAGATTTCATCCATGGTGCTTTCCTGCTATGCTCTTTTGGTCTTCATGAAAAATTAGAGACCAAGCTAAGACGTAAACTTTCTGAAGAAGCAAAGTACTTTCCTCTCAAATTGTTCACAATAAAATAACAATACAGACGTCAAAGCATTTGATGACATGGGAAACAAGATGATATGTGTTCCTCATGTCTAGTCTCAGTAATTTTTAATAACTCTTGGCTGCATGGATTATGGTAGAAAGAACCATCCTGCCAGCTGGTGCTTTGCACTTCATCCACAGGCCCAGGCTCTTATGTTAAACTAATACTATTTCCTCATCTTTGTGTTCCTTGTCTCTCGACATTTATCCCTACTCTAAATCTTCAGACAGTGCAATGCCCAGCATGCTTTGGCACAGCTGTCATAAGGCAGAGAGGAGTTGTGTAATGTATGCAGGCAGCACCGTGAGAAATGTGACACAGCTCCTGTGTTCCCCCCTCGCAGACATCATCTGTCATTCAGCTGGAAAAAGCACCAGCAGTGGCTGGGAGGCAGAGAGAGCTGATGGTCTGTACATGTTAGAAAGAGTGTGCACCTGGTGGTTCCTGCATCGAGCTCTTTCTCAACTTGGGAAATTTCCCACTTCCATGGACCCTTCAAACAGTGGAGTGGCAGTTTCTTAAGTCTTTTGTGCATACTGTTTCTTTCCTAATGTGCCCGAGTTCTTTTAACCCCTCACACAAGACTTTAAATGAGAAGTGCAGTGGTTTGGTAAATCCCCATTGTGAGAAAGAGAAAGTTCATCAGCCCCACTCCCCTCCCTGCCTCAGCCATGCCCTTGGCTGTAAATGTTGGCAGAGGAATCCTTTCAAAAGCAAAAAGTTTCAAATGTAATTCTGCTGCTATTTTTATCATGCAAGTCTGCAAAAATATCAGATGGGAAGCAAGCCAGTAAATTGCTTTCCTTCTTTAGGTACAAGGAAGACGGGAGAGCAGATTGACAGCAGGTTTATGTCACCAAAAATCCTCTGCATGAGATGCAGCCTTCACACCTGCTCCTACCCTGATAATTCAGAATTTTTTCTGATTAGAGGTTCACGATTATTTTGTGATGCAAAAGCAGATCAGTGCATTGATACAGGCTGATAGTACTTAATGACTCCAGCATGTGCTGCTTTTGGCTGGGGTAGGGTTAATTTTCTTCACAGTAGCTGGTATGGGGATGTGCTTTGGATTTGTGACCAAAAGAGTGTTGATAGCACAGGGCTGTGTTTGTTACAGCTGAGCAGTGCTGACACTGAGTCAGGGCCTTCACTGCCTCTCACCCCACCCCACCACAGAGTGGGCTGGGGGGGCACAGGGAGCTGGGAGGGGGCAGAGCCTGGACAGCTGACCCCAACTGCCCAAAGGGATATCCCAGACCATCTGGCATCATGGGTGTTATACAAAACAGGGGGAAGAAAGAGAAAGGGAGAAGATGTTTGGATTTATGGTATTTTGTTTTCCCAAGTCACTGTTACACATGATGCAGCCTGGCTTTCCTGAAGATGGCTGAACACCTGCCTGCTCATGGGAAGTGATAAATAAATTCCCTGTTTTGTTTTACCTGTTAAACTGTCTTTATCTCAAGCCATGGGTTTCCAGGCTTTTAACCCTCCTGATTCTCTCCCCCCGTCCACCAGGGGAGGTGTCAGCAAGCAGCAGCATATTGCTTAGCTTCCAGCCAGGGTGAAATCATGGCACAGGATAACCACTTTCCCTCATTCTTCAGGATGTCATCTCCAGCAGCATCCACAGGCTCTGCAGTGCTAAGAGGGGAAGGTTATCCAAAGTCAGGGAGCTCTTATTGTGCTCTTGGAGAGGCCATGGGGCTGTGAGGTTTTAAAGTACAACCTGTGTTATGTTCTGTTTACTCAAAACCAAATTATCCACTCTTATAAGGATGTAAACACTTGGAAAAAAATCCAAACTTTTGCAGTCTAAAATCTTCTCCCACATACATATTTGCATGCTTATAGACACATACAACTCTTCACACCATTAAAGTAATTATAAACTTTGGATGAAAGTATAACATACTGGGTTATCCAGTTGTATGAAAAAAATTCCTTCACTCCTCTACTCCTCCCAGAGGAAACTTGTGGACTATTCTATATGGTTTCAATATGGCATGTGCAATGCCATGGTACTTCTGCTTTTCACTTTCAAGTCCCCAGGAAATAACGTACAGTTTTAGTACTTCGGAAAAGTTTGGGAGATGGTGAAACAGATGGGATGGGATTAGGATGTTTTATGAAATGAAGTGCTCAAAGATGAACCCTTGGCAGGGCAGAGTAATTTATGCTATTTGTTGAGTTTGCAAACTTGAAATAAAATGCTACTTATGTCCCAGTCCACAGTATGGTCTTTCACAGAAATGTCAGCAAATATTCTCATGCCAGGATTTTAGCAATCACTTTGAACAACACCACAGAGCAAGGGACATTTTAACAGTTACTCTGAGAAAAGTCTTGCCTTTTACCTGCACGCTTTCGCCTAAGCTATTTCTTTTGTGTGTTGATGACTTGAGAAAATAGCACATAATACAAATCTTGCAAGGTGAGCACCTGATGTCTTCTGAATGTGAATACCACTGAAATTTACAAAATAGACAAACTCTTTAAATTAAAGTGTGAAGGTCGAAAAAGGCCAGAGAAGCAGAGCAACAACTTCAGTTGCTTCCTAAACCCTGAGACAGAAATGGCTAAGGTGTTGAAAAGGCATTTGCAGTTACTGCTGATTATACAGTAGGACAAACACCCATGTAGAATCTCAGCCTGTGCCAATAAAAAAGTGTCATTTCAGGGGATACTTGTGCTATTTCCAACACTGCGTATTTCTGACTCATCTTCTCTGCTGTCCTGTCCTTCTCATTTGCCCCTTACAGGTTTGTAATAGCTTTGCAGAACCCATTTCTTTCATCCAGTCAGAGGCTCTGCCGTGTCTACCTGGGCATCAGTACTTGTTTCTCACCTCTGATGATCTTAGCAATCCTCTCACTTCCATTTTCCTCCTGCTTCCAGCTGCCTCACTCCAGCCTACAGTGGCATTGGGCTAGACTGAACAATAGTTCAATGTGCTTAATTAGAGAGTCAAGCCCTCTTACTTTGCTCCATGTTCAGCAGCTGTCTGTATTACTTTAGGGCTTATGCTCTAGATCTTAGTCCCTTCTGTGATGTCTAGATAATAATACTTTATTCTCAATGGCATTTGAGTCAAAGCCACTTCGTCTCAAGCACAGCCGTCATTAGTTGCCTATGTTATGCAACAGCTTCAAACTATTTCAGTGAACAGGGAGAAATAAATGGAGCTATCTAATCAATATAGCAGGCTGGACTTGAAGTACCCATCCTTTATTTAAGCTTCTTTGCTGAGAGACAGTGTTTTATTAATCTTAATCCTGAGAACTGTGGTAAGTTGAAAGAAAGTAATTACTGACATTTACTGCACTTAGCCAAGAAAGTATTTCCCTGTTGGGAGTTCTGCAAGAATACAGACACAACCTGAGCAACAAGAGGTCATCATCAAAAGGCACTTTTCATTTAAAAAAAGGTAAAATACCAGCAATGAAAACCAGCATCAGGCCGCAGACATGGAGAACACGCCCCATGCTTGGTGACTGTGTGCAGCCACATTGCTGCTTCCAGTGATACACAGCTCCCCACCTGGAAAATGTCATTCTTGGGATCACACCGTGCAGGTGAAAAGTGTGAAAAATCCCAGGTGCTCAGGTATGTAACTCCTAGCCAGGTGTTATGTCAGTGCAAGTGTCTCTGGAAAGGTATGAAACCACCACCCCAGAGGTGTGCAATCATAGGACTATTGGTGCAGCAGCAGGTGCCAAGCTTATGTTTCGAAGCAAGAAGACTTTGTACCACTTTCCTCCTTCTTCTCAACCATGCAAAAGCAGAATAAGGTCCTCATCTAGACATTTCAGCCCACAGAAACACAACCCACTCTGTTGTGGCTCAGCCCTGAACACAATGTCTCTCGTAACAAGTAGAAGGATTGCTGTGTGTGGGTACAGAACATAATAATTCTGCTAAATATCAGTTTGCAGAGGATATATTCCACACTGTGATTTGTTCTTCCAGAATATTAGCCTAGAATGGTGTAGCAGAATTGCTTCCAAAATAATCAGTTACCTACCATGGTCACTTCCACAGGTAGCTCAGATCCAGAGCTAGAAAAAAATCTGAAGCGTGGCTGACCAATGGTATCTTTGCTATAAATAAATAAGATTAGGGTGTCTATGAAATAATATAACATCATAAACAGAGGGCCACTGCTCTTACAGCCCCCCCACATCTGACACTGTCTGTTTGGGATACCTGGATTTTTTTCCTAGTGTTTCAGGGCACGGTGCCAGATACTACCTTTTCCAACCAATTGCCAGCTGAGCCAGCACCAGTTATGAATGGATGGGGGTGGAATTTAAACCAAATGCCTTAAAAACTGTTTGAAGTACCTTCAGTTGTGTTTGTCTCACACCTTCATAAGTGATCTCTAGTATTTTCATATCACTGATTTTCCAGAGAAGCTGGAAGTCAGGGAGAGGAAGGAAGGGGCCATCTTTGCCCACCAGGAAGCATTGGTGCCCTTTCCTCTTCATAGCACAGCCTGTGGTACTCGGCTAAACTGTGACTGGTGACAATCTGAACAGAAAAAGCACTGGATGAGTCATATTCCAAAAGGATCTTGAAAGCTTCCTTTTTGTGTGGATGTGTAACAACTCCTCTGCTGTTATGCAAGTGCTCATTTCTCTGGTAGTGCTGAAGGCCACAGCTTGATGATCAAAAAATTTCTGCAAGCACTGAGCAAGCAGGGATGGAAAAGGTTCTCTTCTATGTGATGTCTGTCAGATGCCTTCACCCCATGCACAAATGCTGGACTTGTGAACTGTGGGAGCCTTCAGCCACACAGAGCTCAAAGCCTGCATGGATGAAGACTGCTTCACCTTTCATTCTATCCTGTGATCATGCGATACAACAATTTGTTATTGACACAATACTAGGAATAAAGTCAAACCCCTGTGACATAAAAATGAGAAATCCTTTCCTGGTTTTTTTTTTCTCTTTTTTTGTTGGTTTTGTTGTTGTTGTTGTTGTTTTTGTTGTTGGTTGGTT
Organism: Atrichornis clamosus; assembly: GCA_013400975.1. NCBI lineage: Eukaryota > Metazoa > Chordata > Aves > Passeriformes > Menuridae > Atrichornis > Atrichornis clamosus. The sequence continues at coordinate 69,610 of WBMZ01002003.1, read as the reverse complement.
GTGTTTTTGTTTTTGTTGGGTTTTTTTGGATTGCAGGTGGAAATACATTTCCAGTACCTAGGTATCTGGGGCTGGGAACAAGTTGATTTCACAGAATTCAGTCCTAGCATTATGACTATCTCTGCAGCACAGACAAGGCTGGGAAGTGGGTAACAAGGTCATCAAAACTCAGACAAGCTCAACTTTGTTTCTATGATTTCACTGGGGAATTCATTTGAATCTAAAGGATTATCTGTCCCAGTCCCTTGTGATCAGGCAGCACCTCGAATGACTAAGACACTGGAAAGATTTCCACCACACTGACTGTAACCAGCAGGATTCATAGAATCATAGAAACATTTAGATTGTAAAAGACCTTTAAGAACATTGAGTTAACCTAACACTGCCAAGCCCACCACTAAACCATGTCCCTAAGGCCATTTACTCTCATTTTATTGCTTGTTATTTGGGAGAAGAGACCAATCCCCACCTCACTTTATCCTCTTTTCAGGTAGTTCTAGAGAGCAAAAATGTCCTCCCCTGAGCCTTCTCTTCTCCAGGCTATACAACCCAGGCTCCCTCAGACTCACAGGGAATAAAAGAGTGTCAGTGGGTCAGGATTCCTCCTGCCCATCAAGGAAGTGCTGACCCAGAGACAGTGATGACTGATGAATCCTGCAGAGACAGAGCACAGCATCACAACGGTGTTCATTTTCCCAGCTGCAGTGTTACCTGCATTCATCCAAGAATTAACAGGCCCCATACCCAGACCCAGCTGTTCTGAGGGATGCACTAAGGTGCAGGATAGTCCTGGGTCACACAGCTGTGCAGAGGGTTGCATTTGTATTGGATGAGAAAGTCACGCAGTTACTGGCATAGACTTGCTCAGTCACTAAACGTGGTTTATTTCAGCTGATATATCTGAAGCAATGCTTCTTTTTACATCTGCTCAAATTGTTCATACACTAACTGATTCAGCAAGCCAAAATACAGTGTAAATATAAAGCCTCAGAAGAGTCCTCCAAAGAAGCAAGATTTTGGTAACAACTACAGTTTGGAATCTTTTCAGGGGAACTGGTAAAAATTTTGAACACTAAACAAGGCATTTTTAAAGCTCGGCCCAAATATGAACAGTCCATGAAAAAAAAACTAAAGTCAAGGGGAGATAATTTCCCCACATCTTTATCCATCTAGAAAGTAGGGGCTCAGTCTACATCATCTACATTTATCTAGACAGCAGGTCCTCATCTCATATCTTAAGACAGGTGGGATGTCTTCTCTCTGAAACTACTCATCCCTGTCATGGATTATGGAGGGAACTGAGAGAACTGTTATAATGCAAATGCCTGATCCTTACACAGAGCTGGTCAGCCAGCTCTGGCATTTACTTGTCATTAAGGAGCTGAATGTTTCCCTAGCTGATTGTTTCCCTCTTCCTGACACGCTATATTTTGCCAGCTGTAAACTGCAGAACACAGCTCGAGCTGCTGCAAACAGAAAAATACGTGTTCATGCTGTGGGGTGGGACAGGGAGAGGGGAGGTTTGTTGCTGTATTGGAAATAGAGTTATGAATGTTGACAAATGCAACTTGAATATTATCTCTGGCAAAAAGGGCTTATGCAGTGTCGTGCTTCTCCTGCCAAAGGCTGATAAACAAACCTGAGGACTGTGTTGAAGGCAGACGCACAAAGCCATACCCACAAGGAGCTCAGTGCTGCAGTACAGTGCTATACAGCTTTGTTTGTGGGATGTCAAATTCCCACCTTGCCTGTCTGCATGCAGGGCGAGGAAAATCCCTCCTCCACAGGATACTGAAGACACAGTTTTCCTCTTCTCCCTGCTCTGGCTCTCCACATGCTCCCACTCACATTTCGCACTTACCACCTCTTCTCCATCTCACTGCCACTGGCTCTTCTCAGACCGTTTCTCATTTGCTGCCTGGTCACACCTGCAAGAAGAAATAGGTAGACTCTTCATTAGCACGTCCTGAAGCCAGATCTATGTACTACCATGGATGTGAAGTACCTCATGGTTAGAATGGCACATCTGTGATCCTGGAAGAAGGATGAGAGCAGCAGTAAAGACAATTGTCATACCCCCAACCCTATCCTTATGTCTGTAGCCTTCTGGATTGCAGAAAACCAGCCCTGGAGCTGATCAGTATTCCCTTCTCCCAGTGCCTAATCTCACAAGCTTCAAGGAGTAACAAGCCTCTCTCTCACTTTTGCTGTGTTAATAATTCTGCTTTGCCATATGCTGAATGTTTCACACCCATTCTGGGATCCAGGAACTAAGAAATGTTACACATATATAAAATTTCACCCAAAAAAAGTTGGCATGCCACAGAACCCAGAGCACAAAAGTGCCCTGCTTTGACTGTCGTGGGAGCCAGGAAGGAAATGTGAAACTAATATTAAACTTTACAAAGTCCCACATGGCACAAAGTGAGTCAATTGCCCTACAGGGCAGCAAAGCTAAATTTAATTGCAAATTACATGGCTTCCTGGAGGAGAATGTAATGACACTTTACAGTATCCAGTGAATAAAACTGCCTGAAACACTCTACCTGATGCTTTAAGAGAAACTAATCAGTGATGCTTCATTCCAGCATCAAATGTTACAGTTGAACTGGATTCCACGTTGCAAAACATCCTAAATCCTAAATCACAGGATTTACCAACTCCAATCATACTTTCCCTATTTTAGTGAGAGTGCAAGGTGCAAATTCATTCCAGCAAGCTTAAGTCTTCTTAATTATGAGGCTAATGGAAAGGCATGAAGTTCTTTAGAGGACAATTCAGATCTTCACTGAAGTGAACTGCAATCCCTAGAGGGGCAGAAATAGCACAAGCTTCATAAAAACTCCTGCAACACATTAGGAGCTGTAGTCTGGAAATGATCTAACAAATTCACCACCAAGTATTATTGTCAGCATGAAACAGAAATGTGATCACAAGAAAAGCTACAATATCCCTCAGCATTTTTATGTTTATTACTTCTTACATCCCCACTTTCTGATTCTGTTTTTAATTCTGATTTCTTCTCCCTTCTTTCCTTCACCCTCTTTGCTTCCTTTCCTTTCTGACACTCATTCATATCTGTCACTAAATGCCTCTCCAATTTCCTGTGTTCTCAGACACACCTCTCTCCTCTCCTTCTGCTTCCTCTTGCTGTGGAAACTGAGGGTCTCAGCCTGGTGCTCCTCTTCCTTGTGAACAATGGTCTTGGGAGCAGTTTATGGTGATGTGTACTAGAGAATACACATTCCCCTTTCATAAAGCCTTCCATGGAGAAGGAACAGGAGTTACAGGTAGACGTGCAGGATGAGAGGTGAGCAAATGTGCTGCACAGCTATTGCCCCAAATGCAGAAATACCAGAATTGATCTCCACAATAGTTTTTTTCATACACAGAAAGAATAAGACACCTACACAGGGACTATCCGAAGAAGTCCAGAGAAATTCAATTTTTTCTGTCATCCCATGAGGTCCAAGACAGGGAACAAGATTCTCTAGGATTTTTCCTGCCACCAAGTTGAAATCAACAGCCCTCCTCATGGACAGCAGCAGGGGCTGGTGTCCTATCCACTGACTGCCATTCACCCTCAAGCATGACCCCTTCATAGTGCAAGACAAGTCAACTTCTACATCCTTCTCTCACTTATGTACCACTTTTCTCATCTTCCTACCCAGACCATCACACTCAAAGACTTCCTTTCCTGGCAGTACAGGCGTGCATCCAGCTCAACTATTCATCACCAACACCTGGCCACTCTGTGGGGATAGCAACATTCTGGCAGGCCTTGGACTTGTGCCAGTGCCATGGGCTCCTGTTTCTCTACGGCCTATAAAATTTAATTAGATGAAAAAGATCCTCAGCCTGAGGAATTTACAGATCACTTCAAGAAGTTGAAGGTGAAACAGAGCATGTGAGGGACAGAGCGGCAGTGCTGTGGAAAACAAGACCTCTCATTTCAATACATAAGTGGGGTTTGATAGACACAGGCATCCTGGCAGCAGGTAGGTCTCACCAAAGGAGCTGAGACTGGAAAGTGCTGTCACCATTGTAAACAGATGAATCCACCCCACATAGAAATAAAAGAAGAAAGACAGAAAGGCTGGTCATATCAATGGTAACAACGGACAGGAGTTAGGGGGAATAGGAAGAGGATGGAGAAAATAGAGAAAGGCATGCTGGTGGTGTTGTTTTCAAGAGGGTATGTAAGGAAGAGAACTCTAGACTAGGTCTTTCCCACAGGGAAAAGGATGCATCCACAATACCCCAGTGTCCTGTGTGTTTGTGCAAATAGTTACGGCATCACGTTGCACAGAGTAGTGACCTTCTGCCACCTTAACAAGCAGGTGCTACTGGTCCCAGTGCAACAGAGGGGAGAGACGAGGGCTTGTGCCTGGTGGGATAAAGATGTCCATGTTCATGTGCCTCACAATGAGACAGCCATTGTGCTTGCCAGATGGAAGGACAATTCTCTCTGCTCTCCCAGCTCGTAACAAGCCCATCCCAGGGAAAGGGCACAACACCTCCCATGGTGATGTCCGTGAACTCACCAAGAGATCCTGTGGTTCCCAGCAGCTTTGTGCCCTGCAGTCCTCAGGAAACTCCCTGATCCAAGGAGGCATACCAGTAGAAAGCACATGTATCCTATCTTGCAGAGGGCAGGAGGCAGCACATCCCACGCATTGGTCAGCACACCCACGGATGAGCCTTCAACAAGGAAAACTGTCTCAGGAAGCATTGGCTGAACTGGGCCTTTGCTACCTCCACTGCAAAGCCTTACCACAGCATTTGCTCAAGCTACAAGTCATCATGGAAATGATCAAAAAGGAAAAGTTGGCAGAGCTAGCAGGGAATCATCCATCAGTACACATTAAAAATGAATGATCAGCAGAAAAGCTACCCTCTTCCAATGAGAAAGTAATGATGGATGGTCAGATGAAAAACGAGTAAGAAGACAGAGAAGAAATTTCAGTCCCTTCTGCAGCTCAGCAGTCATAAGTCTTCCATTAATTTTAGTTACAGAGAGATGATGTATTAATTAGGTTTTGCCCAAGGCATGTCATTTTAATTAAATATCTATTCAAACTAGGAAAACAGGAAAATGGTTTATTTTCTTTCCTAATTCCTCATCAAGAGCTGAATATTTTCTTACATAATATCAAAGAATAACAAACAATTCTTAGTGGGACTGAAGTCTGAAATCCTTAATGTGGCACGGAAATTAAATCAAAGCACAGAGTTGTATAATACACAGTTTACACAGATTAGTCACATATTAGATTGGGAAACCACCAGCTTGTTTAAATAGTTGTGTATTTTATATCTGACATGAGACAAAGCCCCCCCCACAGTATTTGAAATATCACAGTGCTTTCTGTGAGCCTTCACTTGCAGAATTGCGGAATGACTGCTGCCATATGAATGCTTCCAGGAGGATCTGACCTGCTTCGAAATAATGAGACAGCCTATCAGGTAGAAGCAGAGTTCAAATTGCAGGGATATGACTCAGCTCCTTCATTCCTACTGCCCTTGGCTATAAATACAAAAGCAGTGGAACAAACCAATTCACATCCAGGTTGTAGGTGTTTGAACCAGCCCCCTAAAATAGATCCCAGAGCTCCCTACCTAGTGCACAGAGAAGGCATGTATCACAGGCAGGTGTGCTCAAAGGTCTTTAGAGAAAGGGGATTCTGCTTGCACACATCTGTCTTATCCAGCAGTGACACCAGGCACTGGTAATAGCCCTCTGGAGATCCTCTGATTAAAGTATTACTTGACCTTTGTGGCTTCCCCAATCCCTTTGCAAGAGTATTTTGCTGTAATCTCTGTTCAGCAGAGAGCAGAGTGTATCTGCACAAGTGGCCTGCCTGAAAATGCTATTCCTGCCTCCCTTGCCCTATATACCATGAGATACTCTTAAACATCCAGAAATTATCCACGGGGAGAGAAGAAGGAAGGCTCCTGTTTAAAAGCAAAAAATTGCAATTAAGGCAATATGTGCTTCAGATGCCCCAAAACGAGACTGTTTTTTGAGCTGTTCACTGAGGTTTTTTTGTAAACTAAGAAAACTATTTTACATGGCACGTTGTGTAGTGGAGCCTACAATGACATCTACACAAGGTAAGTGATGAAGTCCTGAACCTGAACTTTCACAGAAATCTTAACTTCACTTTTAACAGATTCCCACCGGCAGGAACATGCAAAACTTTAAATAGAAAATAAAAGTGCTTTCTGGCGGTTCTGTTCTCAAGGAAAAAAAAAAGGAGGGACAGGAAAAGAAAATATACAATAAATGTAGAAAAATGACTGTCACTGGTTAGAATAAAACTCTTCAGAATTAAAGCTGAAAAGGGCCTATCTAAGGAGACTGGTTACAATATGTGTGATAAATTGCATCTTTTCATACTTTGCATTTATTCTTGTAGTCTAACATCATTCATTTGGCCCTTGTCATTCATGCCTTTCAAAAACCAGTTTGATTATTTGTGTTTATTCCTAAGCAAGGGAACTTCAGAAAAGTTCATGAAAAAGAAACTAATATAGTGACTTGAGCTTTTTTGATAACTTAATCAAATCTGTTCTTGAAAACTCTGTGAAAGAACCTGGCAGCTAAAGGCTTATGAAGAAGATGAATATATTTTCCACAACACATCAACCACTGACACTTTTCTCATGCATTTATCAGAAGGGAAGTTGCACAGAATCTTGTTGTTTGTCAGTCTTATTAAACCAGCTAACAAAGAAAATAACTTGCTAGAAAAGCAGATGAGTTCTGAAACACTTCGTGTCTTTCTCCAGCCATTGCAGTACTGTGAATTTGTGTGGGAAGTTTCCTCCTGAAGAATTTTATATATATATATATATGTATATATATATTTAAATGCTTGTTCTCAGTAGTGCTAACCACATGCTACTGTGAAAAGAGAAAAGCAAGCAATGCCTTTCTCTCGTGAATTTATTGCATAAGGACATTATACGTGTGTTGGTGCACGTAATGGTACCAAGTCACACCTCTACTCTTAGTTTTGTTCAGCTCAGCTGGGTAGTGCACCAGAGCCCAGGATGCACCTAGTCAGCAAGTTAGCCAGGCTGCCCCTGTTCCTTCTTGCTTTTGGTTTTGTCCACTTTCCCTGAACGCCTGGCTTTTCAGATTGGTAAGCAAGAAATCCAGCTCATCCCCTCAGCACCGCTCTCATGACTCCAGGACTAACTGGTCTGACAGCAAGACCCTCCTGCTATTCTTCGCCCTTATTGTCTCAACTACACTGCAAAGCATCAGTAATGTAAAATAACAGTAGACCTCAAAAGCACTGCGTGTATCTTCAGACAGATGAAGGAGAACAACTGAGAGCCATGCCCATGTAGGACATGTTGAGGAGTTCTATGTCGAGACAGCCTGGAGTTTTCTCAAGGAAGGTTTGGAACCTGCTGCAGGGACTTCCTTGGGAACACCTGAGAGAAGAGAGCTTTTGGCTTGTCCCAGTATGCACCTGTGAACAGCAACACCAGAGATACTGCAAAGCAGATAAGGTTAGGAGCCAATAGAAGGACCTGCAGAGTTCCTCACAGAAAACTGGTGTAGGCCTCTTGTGGGAAAGGCTGGGGTGGTTGTGCAACAAGCAGAAAATGAAGAAAAAGCTCAAATGGCCAGAGATGGCAGAGCAAGGGACAATTGAGCTGCTCTATATTGCCCAGAAAAAATGACATGACCACCTACTAGCATAAGAACAGGTACAAAGCACACACGTAAAAAAGAGCAATTCGTATTTATGTATGCATCCTGAAGTGTCCCTTTCTAAAATCTCTTGGTAGGATATCTGCATGCAGATGCAGGAAGTCACTGGAGTTAGAAGAGATATTGTGCCTACCTGGGATCACAGAGGGAACTCCTGTGGCTTTGCCCAAAGCACCTCAATTGGTACTCCTAGTGTTTAAAAAAGGTGCTGTAAAATTACCCTGGCCTTCCGGCAAGAGGGCTGTTTTGAAAAGATGTCTTTTCAGAAGCAGAAAGGACCTGGCCAGCATGACAGGACATTAGCTAAATGCAAATCCAGAAGAGCTGTTCTGCACAGCAAGGTGAACTCAGAGGGTGACAATCAGCACCAAGAGCTGCAGTCAGCTTCGGAGAGGGTTTACCCACTTACTCACAAAATGATTATTTGTCCTCAGGTATAATCCTGTAGGTGATAAATGCCACTGAAAACCAACAAGATACCGTAAGCACTTGAAATGGAGCCATCTCCACGTGAAAAAAAAAGATAAAATATCTTCATTTTAATCACTTTAATCTTTGAACCTCAGCAGATGTGGTGAGAAAGGGGTAAATTGAGTGTTGGAAGGTTTTCTTTTTCAAAGTTAATAGATCAAAAGGTGTGGAATTCTCTTACGTGGAGTCTCTTGCATTCTTTTTTGTTCTAAAAGCAACATCCTTAGGAAACCACTCTCTTGGTGATGATTTGGTGCAAGGAATTGCGTACTTAGGGGTGTAATTGTGCTCTATGCAAAAGTCACAGTGAAGAGAAAGATAACTCTTTTCTTTTGCTTAGAATATCTATTTTTAAAATTATCTACTACCTATAATGAAAAATCCCTAATACATAATATCACAATAGTCCCAGAGATAATTGTGCTTACCTCTTAGGTTAATCAAACCAGGAATTCTTCCTATTGAATGGAATATAGAAGTGTGCATAGGATTTTGTCAGATATTTGCAGTACTGGCAGGGCCGTACACTTGGACATGACCTTATTACACAGATGTCTTAGAGGTATGATAAGAAATAGATTCCTTGCTATAAACTACATAACACATCAAAACTGTTTTTTTCACTGGGCACTGCTCATGACTATATGTAATCAAAGATGCTTCTTCGCACCAGATGTGCAAGAATCTTCCACTTCAGGTGTAAAATTTGTAAAGCATCAGGGATCCAGGATTAAATCAGCTGTTCTTGAAACAGGTACCATCTATACCTTTACCTGGTAAGACACACTTGTCCCTCCATTTACCACCCACCTCCAAACATTCTCTATGAAAGCAAAGCAAATGCAAGACCTGGCACAGCCTGCAGCATTTTTCCTCTAGTAACTCAGAGGGCAGGAGTTTTATTGTAGAGACGTGCAAAATTTCAAGAGTGTGCAATTAACACAGCTGTCTCAGTTCTTTGTGGCCAACTTGAGATATTTCTTACAAGTCTGATGCAAACATCAGCCCCTCCAGCAGGTCACAGGTAGAAGACCTAAGCCATGCAATGGAAATAGCTGCTGAATGGCAATTTTTGCTGTCCCACATGCTTGTCCACACTTACACAGGGGAGTCTGCAACACCAGTCTTGACCTTAACAAAGAAGTCCTTTTGGAAAATAATGAGTGAGGGAAAAAAATTAAGAATAAGCAAAATCATATCTGATGTGAAATTGATGTTGTCCATGCTTTGAGAAGTAGGTTGCACTAAAGAACTCCTGAAGTCCCTTCCAGTCTGCATCATCTATGATCCTGTGCATAGCTCCTAGTGATACCTCTGCTCAACTCTCACGGCTAACAAACATAAAATGAAGGAAATTCACCTCAAATCAGCTCAGAACAGCAACTCTTGCTAGGCACAAGGCTTACTAATGAAAATGAAGAACTGGAGGGAAATGAATTAGGCTAATTAAGCCAGGCTATGGGAAAGGACCTGGAGCTCTCATCTCTTGGAATACATTTCCAAGGATCAGGTCAGCTTGCAACATGAGTCCCCTGACTGGCAAAAGGGTCAAGGGAGAGATAGAAGAGAAGAAAGGCTGCCCTAGACAGTGCTTGAAACTCTACCACTGGCTGGCACTCACCTCTAGGTTTCCTTGTGAAGGCCAGGTGCTTTGTCTTAATTTGGCACTACTTAGTGACAGCACTGCTGACCTCCCTGAGGAGTGAGTTGCATTTCAGCTGTAACTAGCTTATGAGAGAGAAAATAATAAAGATACCTTTATTTGAACACCAAACATCTTCTTGAACAAAAAAGTTGATTCCACAAAATCAGTATGGCTTTTCTTTCATGCTGCTCTTATACTTCAAGCTCTGTTGTACTTAAGTTTGATCTACTAGAGAGTAACTATGTGTTTTAAGTAAGGTAGAAATTAATTATTCTTAAACAACAAAATAGCTTCTGATTTGGTTCCAGGCAAGTGGTAGAAAGATGAAATCCTCTGTGAATACTGTTGTTGAGAAAGCTTTCAAAAAGAAATAACTGAAAACCATTGTCATAATTTAATCCCATCTGGCAGTTAAGTACCACACAACATCTCACTCATTCCCTCCATACCCTCCTCTCTAGTGGAGAGGAAAATCTGAATGAAAAGGTAAATCTTGTGGGTTGTGATAAGAACAATTTAATAATTGAAACAAAACATAATAATTATAATAGTAATTATAATAATAATGAGAAGGAGAGAGAGTAACAGAACCAAAACAAATGATGCACAGTACAACTGCTCACTACCCACTGACCACTGCCTGGCCCCAGACAGTGATTAAACCCCTCCCAGTAACTCCCCCAGTTTTCACACTGGGCATGATGCTTTATGGTGTGGAATACCCCTTTTGTCAGTTCACGACACCTGTTCTGGCCATGCTCCCTCCTGGTTTCTTTTGCAGCTCCTCACTGGCAGAGCATGAGACTGAAAAGTTCTTAACTTAGGATAAGCACTACTTAGCAACAGCCAAAACAGCAGTGTATTATCAACATTCTTCTCATACTGAATTAAAATCACAACACTCTAGCAGCTCCTAGGAAGAAAATGAACTCTGCCCAAGCTGAAACCAGGATAACAATCTAGTTGGTCTTGCTGACATATGCCACAGGCAGCCTGAGAAAACCTGTTGCATTACTTTCTTGGAAATATCTGTATTTGAGCCAGAATAGTTTCCTTAAAAAAATCAAATTTTGAATTACTTCTAGGAATTTAGGACATCTGTCTTTGCGCCTGGACTGTAAGAGACAGATGCTTCATGCTCTGCTATGCCAGGGAATGCAGAAAGGACACACAAGCACATTCCAGGAAGAATGAAAACAAACATCTGAGGATGGGGCCCACCAAACAATGCAGGTGCCATGTGTCTGCAAAGTGAGGTACTGATTTGCAATCCTGAAGGCCTCCACAAAAATATCTTAAAAGGGCATCACAGACAATTAGAAAAAATTTAAGAAATATTTCTGAGATGTCATTGAAATATATATACATGTTGGTTTTCTTTTACTTCCTAATTCTCTTTCCAATCCCACCTCAAGGAACTGATCAACTGCCAGCAACTAAAAGTTAAAGGTGTATACTAAAAGGTGTAGCAGGGTTATCTCAAGAACACAGCTGCAGTGGAAATTGTGTGAGGTTTGCAAAATGTTTGAGGAATACTAGCTTAGACCATCAAACTCATTTGGATGCACACTTAGAAGTAGTGATGGATGCATCTACCTTTATGCTTTGTCACCACAGGCAACAGAGAGAAAGCTGGAAAAAGACTTAGGTCCTGTATTTTCTTAGCTGCCTTGACTACTGTTCTTCTTCTGGATTACTATTAGAATTATGTTAGGAAAGTCCGTTTTAAGTGTGGGTTGCCTGGACACTCCAATCTGCCCTTGAATTGGTCTGGCAGCAATCAGAGTTCACCTGTTACTAGGAAGTGGACACCCCATGAAGAGACTCTTCTGATGCCTTTTTCCAGCATCTTTTTGAAAAGATGTTGATTTCAGAACGGTACCTGCGATTCCAGTGTGTGTCTGACAGGTCAGGCAATGGTAGTGACATGTCCCAGTTTGCTGGTGATGCCAGAGATGAGTCAAATTCTTAGCCCTCCACTTACCCATGGACCATGATTGCTTAGAGCCAGGTTATTCCTTTCCCAGAACAAACTGAAACTTACTGTTAAAGTGTTCCTTTGTTATTAGTAATAGCATTTGCTGTGGTATTCCGGTAACCTTTTAAAAAAGCATTAAAAATAGAAAGAAAACTTGTAATTTCTAACCTAGTCAAACTATGTCAGGATGTTCTGCAGAGCATCATTTCAAAATGACAGCAGTCTGTAAAGGAGCGTTGCATAGGGCTTTGTCGACTCTTCCACCCCATCCCTATTCAGGGGCAAATCTTTACAACTGGCTGCAGCAATATGTCTTTGGGTTTTTTTCCTGAAGGCACTCTGTAAAAGCAGTCCATTTTCTTCTCCTTTTTTAAGCAGTGTTTCAGAGCAAACTGTAGCATGGTGCAGCTTTATAGGGCAGCAATTTTAGTGTGAAGTTTACAACAGATGGAAATCATGAGCTCTTTCCCCTTTTCATATCCTTATTTGGAGAGTCAAAAGTCTTGCTCAAAATGCAAGGAAACAATAATCCAGAAGAATGTAGTCTTGTGCCATCAGGGTTGCTGGGAAAAGGAAAGAGTAGCAAAAGTCACAAAGGTGAAGAAACATAAAGTGTTTCTATTTAAAAAAAAAACCAAAAAACCAAAAAACTCATGAAAAAACCCTTCTGAAGAGTTTTAGGGGAAAAAGACTTAAGATGTGTATAGTCAAAAAAAATTCCCAAAACCAAGACCAACATACAGCCACTTGCCAGTCTGTAGCCGTAAGAACACAGATGAAATCCACACAAAGTAAATAAACCCACAAAATAACTGCAGGACACACTTCACTTCCTCAAGCGCCGGTTGCTGCCCTAAGGCAGAACAGCTGGGGAACACAGCAGCATCCTGGGAAAGGTGCAGCAGATAGAGCAGGAAAGGCAGCCCTGTGCAGGCTGCATTTTACCTCTCTTGTTTACCTTCGTTGTGTTCGCATTTAATCACGAAATTTTATGGGGTTTTTTCACCTTAGGACACTCACCTCCCTCACTGCACACATTGGAAGGCATTCAGCTTATGAACAGCAAGTCAACATGTTGTTCTCTTCCTGTTGCCCAGAGTTCACCTCCTGACACAGAGTGTGGTATTGAAGCCCTGCTCTGGCCACCAAGACGTTTGCATGCACCCATCATTATCACATTCATTTCTTCACACGCAGCCCCTTTGTGTCAAGGGAGCATTTTCCCATTTCACAGGTGGGAGGAAAAATCACAAGACAAGACACCAAGTGACATTTGCAAATTCCAAGGCCCCAGGTTGAGAGACCCAAACTCAGACCTTTGAGCAGTTGGCATTAAATAGCACTTTACATGCACAGTCTGAAAAACAATATATCCCTCCCTGACCAACGTTTCAGCTCTTAGCACACAGGCTCTGAGTCACAGTTCAGTTATCCAGAAAATAAGGAGCATGTGAACAGGAAAATGCTTGACTGAAAAACATTCACGTGTTTCATCTATGGCAGAGGCTGGGTCAGAATCCAGCTCTCCAAGGAAGCACTGGGGCTGTTGCTGCATGCTCCCTGTTTTGCTAATTGCACACCAGCCAACAATTCCCACAAAAGGCAGTTTGCAATCCTGACTTTACGGGCTTTTCAGAAAGCATTGCAGAGATTTCGTCTTCAAGATTTTATATGTGAAATCCTGAAAAGCACGTATATACCATTCCCAGCTGACTTTCCATTAATGCAAATACAGAGTTCCCTGGTAGAATAAATGCTTAATGCACAGATTTTTAAAAATGGAGAAACACTTTTCCTAGTATTTGGAAAACATGGTAATAACTTGGACTAATTCTACCTGGGCTCCTCCTAGAGCATTAGTCTCTACCACTGTTACACAAACAGGTGATTTTAGCAATATTATCTGTATTTCTGCTCTTTGGCAGACAAATATAAGAATCATCTGTCTTTCATTGGTGGCTGCTCAGTTCTCACAGTGAGACAATGATCCCTGTTAAGAGATGGAAAGGATTTTAATGTCCATCCTGAAGACACTTCAAAGGCCTCTCAGCAAACAGACATTTGGCACCCCTGTATCCAGCATCTGCCAGTGCTGGAGTTAAAAGAAACATGGCAAGTGATCACACTTCTGCAATAAGCCAAAATTTTATTCTTGCCTTGGCAACTGCAGGAGAGGGGAGGTTTTGCCTGGACCTCAATGTAGTTTTAAGTTGTGCAGATATCCTGGGATTTGTGTGCTGTTGTAGATGGCTTATTTGTTCATCCATTTGTATGAATAATACATGAGTGAAGGACACTTGAGGCTCCTTGTGTCCTAATGAAAATACGTCCATTATAGCTTGCTGATTGATTCTTGAACTTCAGCCTGACAACCCAAACAAACAGAATAATCAGTGCAAAAACAAAACCAAAGCTTATCAATTGGCACTCCTCTACTGCCCGCCTCCCCCAAATAGTGCTGACATGTATTATTGCTGCAAGTCTCTCTCAAAGCCCAAATCCTGAGTTATTATGTAGACTTTGGAATGCTTTCAGTGATGCCTTATTATTCACAGAATTAACTACTGAATAGCATCCTCAAATGCCATTGTATGAACTTTGCATCTAAAAGCATCTATTTATTCAGTCCAACGTCCCACTCAAGTACATAACAACGCCTCTCTTCCAGTGTTTGCAACAAGAGAGACACAGGAGAGTTACTTTGAACTGTCAGCCTTGGATTTCCATGGCTGCTTTAGAGTCCTAATGTGAAAGCAGGGAATTGTATAATGCATGGCCATGAGCTGTCTCCATTTGGAATTTTCTCCTGAGGACGCTACTCAGACAACAATGAAAAAGGAAAAGCAGTTGCTGCTGCAAAAGCTCATCTCCAGGCTGGACACAGAAGGTGCTGGTCTCCCTCACCTTCCAACAAAGGAATGAACAGACAAAGCTGGGAGTGCTCGTGTCTTTCAATGAGTCACCTGCACCATGGGTCTTTCTCACAAAAGAACCAAAAAAGACCCACTTCCTAGTCATGTGATGTGATTTTTCTAACTACTTCACACTGACTGTGTTTTTTGGCAGAGTTGGTATCCAAAGCTGCATGTTGTAAATCAAGTCATGGAATATGGCCAAAAGCAAATAAAAAATATCACTCTGAGTAATGGGTCAGTGAGCCCACACAGCACGCTGTAAGGTAAACATGGCTTTATAACCCTTTCGAGTTGCAATTGTGTCTTATGCCTCTGTTTGGAAGCTATGGTCATGCAAACCTTGATGGCCAAGCACAAGATGCTGAGAAATCATGGGCACTACAGAAGTGAGTCATTAACTAAATCCATCTTACCTTCCAATGGTAAATTTTCTGCCTGTGAAAAGCAGACCAGTGTATGGCTGCATGGTGTACCACATATTATCCCTCCAAATCCTCCATGTACCATCCCTGTATCATCCACAGCCAGGTTGCTGCTTTTCAGCCAAATATTCTTGCCATGGGATGTGCCTCATGCTCTTTGCTAAGGGGGAGCTCAGTACCTTAGGAAGACAAGAGTTGCTCTGTACCTGGGAGCCTTGCAAGCCTGAGCAACCAGTAAAGGCCCCAGGAGCTGCAAATGTGGGAGAACCTCCCAGGTCCTTCTTCTTCCTGACCCCAGCAGGCACCTGTGTCAGGATCAATGCTTCCAAGCAGCTGTCAGCAGAATCTTCCTTCTGTGGAAGTGTCCAGCTTGCAGTCATGCAAGGCAACAGCTCCCGTCCAGGCCCACGACAGCTCCTGAGCCAAACCCTCATTCCAGCACTGCACCCTGTATCATATTGAGTGCTTCATATCATATTCTGTTCTACCCCCACAGAACTGAGAGCCATCAGGTTTGGGGTTAAATATCCTGATGGATGTAGATGTTGAGGAAGGTCTGCTATTGATTGATAACATGGGAGAGAGTAGATCTCCTGAAGACAGTTCCTGCTGTCACAGGTCTCCATCTCCTGAAATCTCTTTCTAGTTGCAACACTATCAAAACGCAGCCTTTGGAGCCAGCCTTTCCATGTGGTAAATGGTTAGCCTTGAGTGGATGTTTTTTCAGTTATTGTTGTCTGAAAGATTCAGCAAAAATGAGAAAGGGGCAATATAGGTTCAAGTCTTTTCAGGTTAAAGACAACATAGAAAACATGTCTCTTATTTCCTGAGCAAGAATTCAAATAAAGTTTACTAATATAACCTTTTCTCACACCCTCTGTTCTAAAGCAAAGAAGAGAAGGCCCCATCTCATGCATTTCCAAGAGCAGGTATACATACCACAGTAGCAGGTAGACAGTTATTTCAGGAATAGCTTCAGTTCTTTGTCATTTCCCCACACAGACTGGGGCTAACCCCACTTTGAGGCACCCAGCTCTCTCTCCTTCACTGGTTGGGTGCCACTCAGCCTTGTGAATTCCCCTCCCGGAGACAGCAGTTCTGTTCTGGGCACTGCAGCACTTGAATATCACACCATGAAAGTCCTCCTTTCACACCTTTCTTCAGACAGCCGCAGGAACAGGGTTTTATTTTCGATGCTAAAGATGCTCTAAAGGCGTCTGGCTTGAAGAATGTTGGCAAGGTCTACCAACCTTCATGCTACAGGGATACCAGTATAGAATATAAAAATTCATGAAGTGGCTGAGAACTGTAAAAGACTGCCTTAAAAGGAAATAAAGAAACTGGTCTAGAAGAATACCCTGAGCTCTTCTGGGTGAGTGGGTTCTTGCTGCATTTTTTTGAAAAAAGTGTATTTTAAACATTGTTTCCAGCTATCAGGAAAATAATACTGTAAATGCTAAGACTTTGCTGAACAAAAATGGGGCAGGTGGCAGAAGGAGGTAGAAGATGGAAGAATCAACAATAATCTTTGTATCAACAATAACCTTTAATAAACATAACAATTAAGCAAGGAAACTTCTAATAAGCTTATTTGAACTCCCTTTCTCCATTGTGCTGCCAGAGCAATAGCTGCACATTTCTTAATGATTCCTTCCTTATGCTTTCCTTCTTAATAATGCTATCTCTGTGCCATGGTTTCAGTTTTCATTAATTTCCTTCCTTTCTCTGAGGGAAGTTGCATTCCCATTGCCTCTTTTCAAAGCATGCATTAGGTTATTGTGCCCATAATTTCCTTTTGCACCAGTTGTTTCGGACTGTGATCCACAGTCCCCTTGGAACAGAAGAACTCTTTGAACCATGTTATTTAGCTCTTGCTTGGCTGCACTTGAAGAAAAAAAACCTGAAGGAGTACGCAATCTCTCAGTCCTAACTTCAGATCTCACGCAGTGCTTCACCGCATTATTTGTAAATAATGACCTCCTGCAGTGTGGTCAGGAGCAGAGCTGTACAGATAATGCTGGGATGTGCCACGATGGAACTATGAGGCTTCAGCACCAAAACCTTTAGAAAAACATTTAAGAGGTGAACTAGAACTTTGTTGATGGACAATGAATTAAAATTAAATTTAAACACATAGGAATTTACTCCTCCATGTTTGGCTATTTCTTTCCAAGAAACCAGAGACATGGGGCTTTTCTCTTAGTGATTGTGGATCTTTTATCATTTGAGTGAAAATTGCATTGACTTTATATACAGAACCCCAGAAACCCTGTGTGCCATGTAACTCTAGCAGACTGGGATGGAAATCCTCCAGTAATACTAAGCACATTAAAGATTGAGGTTTTACTGAATAAAACATGACAATGAATAATGTAGTCTGCACAGTATTTCTTGTGTTATTAATTTGATGGTAAGTTTAATTAACTTAATGCTGCCCTAAATTTTAATTTTCCTTCTGCTGCAGAATCTGAAGCTAGAAATGCCAAAGGGCATTACAGAAGTTTTAGAGAAAACACTGAGTATTGATGAGAGTGAAAAGAGGACAGCTGGAATTGTTGGAGATGTAAGGCATGGGCAACCATGCCGGAGAGCAGAGCACTTTGGTACCTGGGCCTTCCAAAATCACCAGTAATTAAACAAAATGCAAGGTTAATGCTGGGATGGCAGGGGGACACACAGCACAGAATTTGATTCTTACACCAGCTGGGGCAAGCTGAGGTGGACTGGGAGGATATGGAGCACCTCGTGAGACTATGCTTAAGAAGGGTTTCCAACAGAGATATATGTCATGGGAGTCACACAATGGTTAATGTTCCAATGGCAATTTACATTTCTGAGCCCAGTTCAGTGGCTAACTCATCATGGACTCCATAAAGCTGATAGGTGTCAGCAGGCAGCATGGAGGGCCTTTTTTATGAGGAGAATCTCTGAAAAGAAGCATGCTCTGGCAGCAGGGACTATCATTAATAAAAAGTTCTCTTCCTGGTTGCTTGGATGTGAGTGTCCTGCTGGTGTAACCCCTGAGCTTTCAGCAATGCCGTGATCTGACAGGTTTTATTTCCCAGAGGATTTACTCCCAGGGCTGAAATCACCCTTCCGCAGCTGGCACTGGTGTCTTTGGGTACTTACATCCAGACATTAAAAGTTTGCTGTGGGGAAGATTTTTCACTTGCTCTCCAGGCACTGAGATGCATCCCAGGAGGAATCACTCAGAAAATTACCATTTATCTATATCTTTGTGTGGTAGGGCTGCAGCTGTGTCAGGCTAGAACCAGTCTACCCTTACACAAAGGGCAAGAGCTTGACTATAAATCCAAGGACACCCAAGGTGGTCCACAGGCTGGCATTCAGGAGAGAAGGGAGTTATGTAAATGCAGTTACTCTGTTTATTCTAGCCACTAGATTTTATATGGTTCAGTAAACCTGAGTACACAAAATATATTTCTGTCATCCTTCAAATTTTTCTTGGATTTTCTGTTGCGAGGAAAAACACAGCCTACTGTATTGCAGACCTGCTTTCTAGCAAACTTTCCCCATTTCTTCAATTTACTTCATTGGTAAATTAAGTAGCTGTGCTGCTGGCTGGCTGCCAAGCAGCTCTTTTCATTCACAGTTACAAAACAGGATCCTCCTAAAAAGGAGCTGTCACTGACAACCAAGAAATTACTTCTGTCTAGAAAACAGCACATTTGGCTTTTTGAAAAACCAACCCTTTTGCTCTGGTTTTCCAGGCCAGTGGAGCACAATTCCAGCATTCTCATGCACATCTGTCTTGCTGGGGTTTGATTTCCAGCCTTCATCCTTCCAGCATCACGTCAAAGAAGCTTGGTCCCCACCTTCATTCAGATGGTGGGTCTCTGTCTCCCAGGCCCTCCCAGGACTGGGGTTTCACTGTGAAGGAGAAAAGCCACCACAGTTCTCTCCCCGTTCCCCTCTGTCATGGTACATATCCCTCTGGGACAGAGGTGGCCTGGCAAGAAATCATGTACCCCCAGCTGGTTGCTACTTCCATGAGCAAGGGGGTAGCAACATGCCTACTCTCAGCCAGAAAATAGTAAAAAAACCACTCACATTCATTCCTTGTATCATGTATGACTGATAGCTTGTACAGTAATAGGAAATACAAGTTTGAGAGCTTAGAAGCATTTCATTTTGCTATCTGCACCTTGCCTTCTCAGTGACAGAAGGACCTTTCAGCTCTCAGTGGATTAATGATCTGTTCATGATCTCATAAAGACTCTAAGAGATCTGCCACAGGAGCATGAGTGTCTGCCATATGGAGGAGGCATGACCTTCACCATGGCTTAAAGATCCATCAGCAGTGGGGGTGAAAAAGGGACCTGGAGAAGATTTAAATCCAAAGGGGATCCCACAAAGACCTCAAAGTAGGGTTTAAATACTAGTGTATTTAATCAGTCTTGGAATGTGAAGTGTGAGCTGGGCAAGCAAACATGGACAAGTACAAAGCAAGAAGGACACACGATCTCAGAATAAATCAGCAAAATTTAGTTTTCTTTTGTTTTAAACATATTTTTATAAACCCATATGACAGATTTCTCTAGGTTGGGTCCATTAACTACCTAATTTTATTTGCTTTAACTATAACCTGGTTTCACTTTTAGAGAATTTCATTTTCACCAGCAGAGGGACTGACATTTTTGAGGGTGTTCAAAAGTGTTTTGAGGGTGCAAAGTTCCTGAGGTCTCTCCCAGACATCCAAGCCCACCACATTACATCTCCATCTGGACAAATACTCTGCAGGGTTTACCACTGCTCCAGGTATTCCCCAGTGTTCCCAACTCCCAGTAAGTATCAGAGAATCCTTCAGTAATTGGGTGGAGTCCAAGTAAAAGCAAAAAAGAGCAAAGAGTCTGCCTTTCATATCATCAATAGAGACAGGTTCCTCTTAAGCAGAGACTTAGAACAGGGGCCTGACCTAAGAGATCTCAGGTGCCTTTGGAAAAACCTGAAATGAAGCCGCTGCTCCCCTTGATCAAGCTCAAATTTATCCCCTGGTTATCAAGAGAACCAGGCACTGGCCTCCTGCCTCTGAAATTAGGTTTTTGTCTCTCGCTCCTCCCAGTATGGCATCTTGCAGGTACAGAGCTATACACCTGCGGCCCTGTGCAAAAAGCCCTCACATCTTTAGAAGCAGACTTTCAAAAGCTCTAATGAGTATGTTTTAATGCAATAACATCTAGGGTCACTCCAGTATTAACTCCAGCGTAAGCAGAGATCCTTCCAGAGAACTTCCTACCCATAGCAGAGGTTTACTTTATGTATTCAAGCTGTTCTATTTGCAGTTATAATAGCACTGGTTTTCCCTAAAACTAATGACAGCTACTTCTTTTAAAATTGATGATTTCCTGTTTGTTCCTTTCTCATGAAGCTAGTGGGTATTCCTTCTCACCACTTCCATGAGAAGGTGAATAGCTCCCTCAAGTGCCCCATTCAGTCCCTCATCTGATGGAAAAGTAGAGCTGACACTTTCCTTGGGAACCCTTCGCTCTGTTCTGCAATTCAAAGTGCTTCTTATAACGCATCAGACAGAATATGAATCAAAAATGTAGCCCAGGAGAGCTATTACCATCCAAGCTGCAGCCTTTCCTTCCCTCCTGTTTACATGCAATAGAAATGGGGAAAATGCTCATCCAAAAATCTGGAATTTTGAAGAAGGAGAGTCGGTCTCTAAGTAGGCAAAAAAAACCCCCTAAGATTATGTTTAAAATAATTTTTCCCACACATAATTTTTCTGTATCTCATTTTGAAAGCTTTCATTTTGTCGAAGTGACAAAGTGGTGTGAGACAGACAGCAGTGGTGTGAGAATCCCACATTTTAAGTTAAACTTTCTTTGTTCAGTAAGAAATACTGGCAAAATAGATCTGACAATTAAAAAATACTAAAAAAAAATTTTAAAAAATTAAAAAGCAATTTGTCTCATTGGAAAAGTATTCTTCATTTCAAGCTGAATTTACCAGGATGCTAATAATCCTTTTTCATGAAGACTCTTTTCAGCCATCAACCTCAATGTTTGCTCAGGGGCATGTCCTAGCAAGTTTTTAACATCTCCAAGACTTAAACTTTCTGGGCAATCTGTGCCAGTGTTTGACCACTCTCACAGTAAAAGAGTCTTCTATTTGAACAGAATTTGTTATGTTTCAGTTTGTGCCCATTATCTCTTGTTCTTTACCTAAGCATTAATAAGAAGAGCCTGGCTCCATCTTTTTTACTCCTCCCATCAGGCACTCATCCACATGGATAAGATCCCCTGATCCTTCTCTTCTCCAAGATAATGCCCCAGCTCTCTAAACCTCTCCTTAAATGAGAGACGTTCCAGTCCCTTCACTGTCTTTGTGGCCCTGTGCTGGCCATGCTCCACTATGTCCATGTCTCTGGTGTACTGCAGAGCCCAGCACTCAGCCCAGCACTCCAGATGTGCCTCACCAGTGATGAAAAGGGGAAGGACCGGCTCCCTCAACCTGCTGGTAACCCTGTGTTTATTGCAGCCCAGGAGGCTGTTGGTCTTTGCTGCAAGGGCATACTGCTAGTTCATGGCCAGTTTGTCATCCCATCCACCAGGAGACCCAGAGCCTTTTCTGCAGAGCCGGTTTCCAGTCAGTCATCCCCCAGTGCGTAGCGGAGAATGGGGCTGTTCCTTCACAGGTGCAGGACTTTGCATTTCACCTCACTGAACTCCCAGAGGTTGCTATCAGCCCATTTATCCAGTCTGTAGAGATCCTCCTGGGAAGCAGGACAGCCCTCTCATTTATATCAATTGCTCCTCCCAGTTTTGTGTCAGCAGCAGATTTTGGAGGGTAAGAAGTATAAAATCATGGAGACAGGCAGTCCCATGCCATTCCCACTCAAAGCCAGAGGGAGGTATCATGCTTATTTCATTGACTTTTGTGTATGAAGCCACAGAGATTTAGGAGTGCTGTAGGGAAGTTTCCCTGGAGCAGGCACAGCTGTGTGCTGTTCAAATACCCCAAATAAAGGGACAAGATACATCTCTGCTTTTCCAATTGCTGCCTACCTGCTGTGCAAACTTGGGGCATTTGGTTTATTTCCATTATCATTCCCAAAGTTAGTCCATTTGCTCAGCATGTGCATGTGAATGTCTCTATGGATCACACTTGGTATAATACCAAGAATAGGCAGTTGCTGACAAAAATCTGACTTTGGACTGCGATCAGAAGCTCAGTCTTGAATTCAGTCAGGATTTCAGATTTTTGAACAAGACAAAAAGATGCAAAAGAGGCAAGTGTCAAAATTTCCTGCTTCTTCCCTTAGTCAGTTTGAATACTTATATTTGCTAACATATTAAAAATTCATCTGAGTAGCATTGTGTTTTGAGTCACTCACCACCATGTCATCATAACTCTTATCTTGGGGTCAGTCTCTCTCTTCACAGCTGTCATGGTTTCACCCAAGCTGGCAACCAAGCACCACACAGATGCTCACTCGCTTCCCCCACAGCAGGATGGGGGAAAGAACTGGAAGAGTAAAAGTGAGAAAACTTGAGGGTTGGGATCAAGGTACTTTAATAGGTAAAGCAAGAGCAGTGCATGCAAGCAATGTAAAACAAGGAATTCATTCACCACTTCTCAAGGGCAGGCAGGTGTTCAGCCATCTCCAGGAAAGCAGGGCTCCATCATGTGTAATGGTGACTTCAGGAGACAAACACCATCATTCTGAATGTCTCCCCTTTCCTTTTTCTTCCCCCAGCTTTATATGTTGAGTATGATGTCAGATGGTCTGGGATATCCCTTTGGTCAGTTGGGGTCAGCTGTCCAGGCTCTGCCCCCTCCCAGCTCCCTGTGCCCCCCCAGCCCACTCTCTGGTGGGGTGGGTGAGAGGCAGGAAAGGCCCTGACTCAGTGTCAGCACTGCTCAGCTGTAACAAACACATCTCTGCAATATCAACCCTTTTTTCAGCAAAAATCCAACACACAGTCCCATACCAGCTACTGTGAAGAAAATTAGCTCTACCCCAGACAAAGCCAGCACAGCAGCCTACTCCCTTCCTTTGGGATGAACTTTTAACTCCAGAATGCTGCTTATGCATTTCACCCTGGCCTGCAGGAAGTGTGGGACCCCAGAGTCTGCAGGATGGCCGCCCTCCCAGCAGGCAGGTGCTGCAATGAGAAGTGGTTCAAGAGCACAGACCTCTTACAAAATACTGGCTGTGTTTGTCAAAACTGTTCTCTGCAGCCTGGTTTCTACTTGCCAAGTACTCCATTAACTTTCCAGGCTTCCCAGCTTTATGCCATCTATACATTTAATGTGCACATTCTCCCTTCACAAATGCAATTAAGGAAAACACCAGCTAAAGTTAGGCCCAAGATAGACCACAGCATGACCCTGCTCCCTCTTCAGCAGGATGTCTTCTGAAAAAAGGATACACACCACAACTACTTGGAGCAGTTACCCACCAGCAAGGGAGGCCAGGTGGGATTTTGAGTGAGACAGCACTTCAGAAACAAAGGTGAGTGAGCTGGCTTTGGCTTTACTTGAAAGAAAGGACAAGGAAGAAAACAAACAGAGGCTGCCTTGGCTTGTGAAGATGAGTGTTAAATATGAAAGAAAAGTCATCTGCAATGAAAAGTGAAGAGAGCAGAAATAGTTAAAAGGAAGGGGGTGGGAAGAAGGCACCTTATTCCTACATTACTCCATGGGATATGTGTCTTTTCCTTCCCCTTTATTCTAATTGAATTGGAAGTGAATGAGCAGGAACTGTGTATTCTCATCTCTGTATTATGGTTAAGTAATTTCAACTAGGACACACCAGCAACTTCATCACAAAGATATGAAAGAAGTGAGTATGTGATAGTGAGGTCAAGCATATGAAAAAGAGAGAAAACACTCCTGACACCACATCATCTAGGTTTGGAAAACTGAAGCACACACTGAGACAGGCAGGTCATGTTCAAGTGTGGGTCAACTGCTATAAAAATAAGCAATTCAGATCTCAACGGCCCTGTCTGTGCCAAGTCTTAGGTCAGGGGAGTTAAATGATCATTTTCCCTTGAAACACTCAGCCTGTGACTTCAAAACAAAAAGGCAGCACTTGTGTCTAGCAGCTCAGCCATTTACAAAAAGCTAGGTAGGAAACAGACTTCTTTCTTTTGACCTGAGGATCACACCCGTGACCACTGCAATAACCTAACAAATTTTAAAAAACCAAAAAACATTAAACCACACTAGGAACCTTTACTTTAAGGTATGGCTGTACATATCTAGGAAAATGCCTTTTTTAACTTAAACTCATATGGCTCTTCACAATATACCTATTCCAAGTGAGCTTTGAAGAAACTGTCTTTCTGATGGGTAGAGGAACACCTTTAAGCAGGATCTTTCCACAACTACACAAGCATCCCCACAGTTGCTCACTCAGTCCCCCTCCCCAGTAGGATGGGAGAAAGAGCAGGATGACCAAAAGCAAGACTTCATGAGTCAACAGAGAGACAGTTTAAAAGTGATGAAAAGGCAGTCACTCACCATGTCCCACAAGCAGACCAATGCCCAGACAGTCATAGATCAACAGTCAGCTTGGAAGACAAAATTTTGATAGACAGCTGTGGGTGGAAAACAATCAAGCAGCAAAGCAACACAGAGGATGCATAGAGGCAAGGTGCCAAAAAAAGCAGCAGGGAAGTCAAAGGAAAAGGACAAGCAAAGGAAAGTAGTCTGCTTTAAACACACAGAACAAGCAGCAGAGCTTCTCTAGATGCAAGGAACTAACACCAGAAAACAATAATATGGGAGGGGGTTGGAAAAAGAGAGGTTTTTCCTGTTTTCCTTTTTTAAAGTAGAGTGCTATCAAGCTATCAGGGAGAGTATCTGATAGAGAGCTGTGCTGTACTGGCATTAGTTTCCTCCCAAGAACACCAAGAACAGGAGTTGCTTTAAATCCATTTTCTTTGAAATGGATTTGCTTCAAGTGATTTTGTTTCAAGGACCCAGTCTGATTAGAGGTCATGGCTGCAATTGCTCTTGGAGGAAAGGAAATGGCAAGAGTCAGAGGTAATTGTGTGATCTGCAGACACTGGTCATGGGGCTGCTCCAAACTGCAATAGACCTGTCATGACAATGATAGGTTGAGGTCATGCCAGGGAGACCAAGTGGGCAAAGGGTAATTAGTCTTGTGACAGTAACGAGGGCACTATTCAGTATCCCACAGTTGCCAGTTTCACTAGATTAAGCTTTTCTTTTTCTTTTTTTTTTTTAATTATTGCGTCTATTGCAAGGGCAATGCTGCAGCTTGCTTACTTTTGGGACCATGGTAAATTAAAGGGAATATAAGGAAAACATTAGAAGCACACTTGCTATTTTACTGAACAAGTTAGATGATTAGTTCAGAAAAAGGGGAGAGCAGCTGGTAAATACTGAAAATTGCTGCTGGAGTTTGCCAGCCAGGAAGCAGCTCTGGGCCTTTCATCATCAGCCAACTTTGCAAGGACCATGAATGCTGTCCACCTGCCCAGACACAGTGGGTAGACTCAACCAAGCCACCAGGCCAGTTCACACCCCATACCTGGTGTGGCTACTTTTAGTGAAAAGATTTGATGTTGCTTAGTACAAGAAAGGTCAAAAGAGTGAAAAAAGAAGAAAGCTTTCTCACTGCTAGCTCACAGGACCGAGGACCCCCAAGCCCTGGTTTTGTCTTTCACATATGATGCTATGTTCCAGTGAACACTACCAGTGAACCATTCTCTCTACAGCCTGAACTTCCCAAGTGCTGAGTGCACCCAAAGCTTCCAACAACTCTGCTGACCCACACCTTCTGGAAGCAGCACAATCAGGTCACAAAGTTAGTAGCAGCAGAGAGATCCAAAGTGCAGCAACAGAACATCCCTTCTCTCTCCTAGGTAGCACCCAAAAAGAAGAGGCAATACTGTCTCTTTCCTCCAGCCACTACATCTTTTCTGTTTAATTGGACCACGAATAGTAAGAGCACTCACTAATAATATACAGTGTACAGTGTACTGCAGTAAACTGATAAACTGTTCATAAGTTCATATATATTAATCTCAGTATGTTTATACATACACATGCATAGACACATGCACATATGCACACGGACATAACACGTAACTACTGTAAAACTACTGGCATGTTCTCACTCTCAGAAATCTGGGTGAACTATTAAAAACAACAATAAAATATAAACAGTAGTTTCACATTATCTGCAATAAAGTCTTTTATTCAGCTGTACTCATTCAGATCCCTTCCCATTTCCCTCGACATGTTGCAGAAATTGGCCGTCACTGCAAAGAAAAGGACACACTAGTGAAGATTTCAAGTAGCAGCAGCAGAAGTTACAGTAGGAGAGAAACTGCAGGAAACAGGAACACAGATAAGGCCCCTCAGTGTTTTTGAACTTGGGTGCAGATGGAGACCAAACAAGATAATTTAAGTCCAGAGCATGATACAAGTTCAGAAGAAAGTGAGAGAAGGGGGAAAAAAAACCCCAAACAAAACAAAAAACAACTTGGTGAATTTCCCTTAAGGAAACTCAATTATCAGAAATGTTGGAGAGTCCAACACACAGTGCCTCAGGCTCTCTTCCGCACTCTGAATTTCTGCTTTCCTAGAGCTAAAGAGCTAATTACTACCTGTGAAACCAAAGACACCATCCTGAAATAACCTGCCCTGCAGACACAGAAGACCACAACTCTTTTATTAGAAAAAACTATCCCCATTGCGGCGTATCTATTACTCACACACCATTCTCTCTGTCTCTTAGACACATGTAGAGTTTCTTGTATTTTAACACCTGAAATTTGGAGTCAGGTAAAAACAAACTAAAAAACCCTTTGTCAAAAATCAATTCTCAGTAAGTTCTGCCCTTTAGATTTTATTTTTGTGAGTAAAATTGTTTACTGGCCTCATATTGGCCACCACAACTGAGCGACATTACTCCTCTGTTCCCTGTTCCTCATGGGGGAAAAAAACCCCACATAACTGCTTCAGCATTTCCTGCTTATGGAAGTTGCAAAGGGAAGAGGGGAAAAAAATAACAAACCAAGCAGTAGAATTCTGTGTATAGGCCCTTCATTATGTTTCTTGCACTTTAACACACACTCACGTAAAATCTTTCACTACATTTTAAGAATTGCTTAATTATGACATACCATATCTTACAAAAATAATTATCCCAATTGTCTTTAAAAAATGTAATTTGTTTGCAGAGTCTCAACTATTCACCTGAAATGAAAATAATTGCACCCGATGTGCTAAAGCTCACCTACAGATAGAAACTCCAGAGTGCAGCCACTGCCAGTTTTGAATGCGTTTTGCCTCAGTTGTGTCTACCTCTAACAATACCCCAAACCCCAAATTGCTGCTGAGCAGGAGAGTGTATTTGTGAGGCATCATTGTTACTTCTCTAGATCTAACACCGTTCCGAGGCACCCCCTACTACGTGAACATTTCACCTGATCCACGAGGTCAGTCAGTCCTTGTCACGCAGAACTGCTGTAACTGAATTTCAGTGATATTTGCAGTTCCTATTAAGTTCTGCAGTCAGTACGCACCAAGATTGTGAATGTCTATCCGGACTGGCTGGAACAGCAAGGCTTCAAATTAAATCTAGTGATGGACTCCTCTCTCTTCCTCAGGTATTTAGTACTTCAGCTACCAAGCAACTTGCTGGGAAGGACAGATGATGTCTCCTCCTCCTCAGCCCCAGCCTTCGTTCACTAGGTCGAGCTGCACGTTTTTCTGTTCCCTATCTGCCCACACAAGACAAAAACCATACAACACATCTTTCTCAAATGTAGAATGCAGCCAGTACAGCAGCTTTCTTACACCACAGCTTCCCTTGACTGGGATATGGCAGATATTAAAGACCCCATCTGCAGTGGTAGCCTCCGTCAGGTGAAGAGGTTAATCAGACAAACTGAAATCATTGAGAAGCAAACCTTGGTACACTGAGGCACAGGTTCCCCACTACAAAATAGCAGCAATTCACTATCTTCTGCCTACAGCCCCCCACATAGCTCAAAGGTGAGCTGCTGCTTCATGCACATCCTACATCAACTTTCTTCACCTGTATCAACTTGATATTTGAATTTAAGTATTTATTTTTCAATAGCGCACTCTTGGTTGCAATTAAGCCTCCATTAAATCCAGGGATACTCTTTCATCTGCCCACAGTAAGAAGCCAGCTAACTACCTGAAGTTTAGCAGTTTCATTTCCATGAAACTGGAGTTTTTCTCCTTGCTGCAGGAGTTTTTTTCCAAGGTATTACTATACTGGCCTTCCCCACGTTAAATGTACTAGACCTCTTATTAGTTTGAAATACAGCTTTAATCCCAGCTCCTTCAGAGCTTCATTTTTTACTTTTCTTACAAACTGTTCAACATTGGAATGCTAGCATAAGAATTGTTTTAACCAAATCTGACTACATCCCCCAACAGTATCTATACTAATACTACTTAAAATCCTATTGACTGTTTTTCTATGAGGGTCAACTATTTCAGCAAAGTTTCACACTAGAAAGTGGATTAATAAATTAAATAGAAACTGGTGGGGTAGAAAACACATTTAAAAAAAGATCCTTAGTATTTTTTAACATTTAGGGAGTAAGTTTGACCCTTAACTTTCACCAGAGCTATCTTCAAGCATATTGGCCACAAACTGCCCCAAGTTCAACATTTGGGATTGCTGTGGAACACGAGACCAACCAATTTCTGAATTTCAAGACTGGTAGTGGTTACACTAGTCTTACAAAAAGACATTTGCTTTCATGATCACAAAATTCAGCGTTGATAACAACTGCATTGAAAGGCAGCAAGTCATCTAATATAAACTACTGTCATTAAAATTCCTGTTCCTTTGAAGCTCCCATCTGTAAGTTGTTTACACATGTCATGTTTTGATTACTTTGTTAGAAATCTTGCTTCTGGCTGTATAGACTAATTTTAGCAAGTCTCCATTCCTACACACCTTTTGATTATTAATATTGCAGTACAATATGGGTAAGGAGGTTGTCTACAAGGCTTTAAATAGATTCAGATACATCAGCTTTGGGTGTTTAAATTACCATCTACACACCAAATGAATTAGTATTTCTCAGTTGCAACATGCTTTGATTTAGGCAAAACAGTCTGAAGAATGATTAAAACATACACATAATTAAAAGGTCCCATAGCACTCTTATACCTTAACTAATGCAATCTCCATATGTCTACTTAGTTTCAAGATACTTAACACTAACCCAGTCAGACTATCACTAATTCTGTTTATGCCTCACATGAAATAACAAGAATAATGTTTCCAGACTCATCTTTGGAAAGGGGCGTTCCTGATACCTGTATACACCATATGTGCTGTCCTGGTCACAGTCCTTCATATTACTGTTCACACTCCTCCCATGTCTCCCATCCTCTCTGTGGCACCATCTGCAGCCGCTTGCACACTGCCGATCCAAAGGGAAATTCCATTTTTTCCAATTAGGAAGTACGTGGATTACAAAGCTGTAGGAATAGCTGAAGTAACTGAAAGCAACCATCTTACAGTCTACACATTCTTTTGGCCTTAAGAGTGATTGGGTACATTCTGAACACCCTGGTCAGGACATCGTATGCCGCCACCTTCCAATCACACACCTATTCTACACCCATTGTGAAAGGAACACTGTGGGCTTTAGAAATACCCCAATGGCAAAACACTGCCTTGTCAAGTCTGTTACTTGTGAATACATTACTGAGAATGTCAGGATTTTACAATCCTCTCAAAGATGGACATGACTTGGCTTCCTCTGCCCTACTTAACTAAATTTAACGATTCAAACAGGGTATAAGCAAATTCTGGATCAACAGCAGGATCTACTTTTGCCTCCACTCCACTACAGATTTGTACGAAAAGACCATTTCCATTTAACATTATCAGTTCACTCAGATTTCAAAGAAAAAAAATAAAGCTAGAAGAAAACCCACATGCTAAAAATTAATTATATTCTCTAAATTATTCAATGCTGAACAGATGTATTCAAACTAGTTATCTCTGCAATTCAACTCAAGGCTACTCAATAAAAGCAATTCCAAGCATACCCACAAGCCCAATTCAGCACGCTGGATCAAGAGCACACAGTAATTCAGCTGTAAGAGATCAACTAGGATCAAAAATAATCCAGTTCAAATTCACTGAGAGTTTAATTTCTGCTGATTTTCTTTACTACTGCAAAAAAACTTACTGAAATACACCATTCTAGTATAAGATTTCTTCATTTATTACCCCACCTACCTCATAACCACGATTGACTGTGAGTTTCCCCATATTTCATATAATCCTTTTAATTCCTTAGTTCATTATTATTTCCCATTCTGAAATCCCACGACAGAGAAGGCTTCATTATTTCCAGATAAAACTACACTATCATTAGCCAAGAAAATAACATTTGAAACAAAAGCCTGCAAAATACAAACAAAACATGGAAACTAAGTGGTAGATGAATCATCATCCAAGTTCTAAGTTCAGTGTAATGTCAAAATCAAGTGAGGTGACAAAAATTAATAGTTGTTAGTAGAAGCAGTATTTCCCCAAAAATTCCTTTCCTGCGTATTTATTTGTGCAGAGATGAGTTATATTTTAGCAAAATGTTAGATGCATGATATCTGTCCAAGCTTTTCAACACAAGTTCACGTGATTTTAATCACACTGTGCATTTCAGGGAAGAAAAAAATTGACACATGGGCCACTATAACTTTACTATTAAAAAGCTTTTCGTTTCCTATCTTAAATTATGGCTTAAACCCTGACTATATGCAATTTATCAAAACAGTAACATATAAAAGAAAAAGACAGTAGAAGTTTCGGGATATTTTATTAATGTACAATTTTATTAGCGATGTACAATAGACATTTTAATTCTCTATATATCCTGTCTCCTTGAAGCTTGGTAAATGCTTGTTTGTATATAAAACTACACAATGCTTTTTTGTGAGGACCAGAAATGGTGAAAATCTAAGTGCTACAGTATATTTTGTAGTGATTTAACACGTTGTCCAGAAGAGTTACCAGACACTTCAGTGAAGGACTTTTAAAAATATTTCTAATCAAGTTCAAATGCATCTGTCCATAAATAATGATTGGTTTGCTCATGTCCATTACACTGCTAAGTACAAATGTCTCCAACATAAAATACCGTTTCAATACATTCCTCCACATGGACAACTAGATAATCCAGCCATATTTATTTTAAACAAGGCTAATACAAATTTACAAGTAAAGTAACCTCAAAATTTATTCAGAATAATTATTTTTCAACGAGAAGCTTTACTTTGGACAATGCAGAAGTATATTGCAAGTGACATTCTGCAGCAGAAGCTGGAGGCTTGAGAATAACAACTAAGAAGGACCGAATACCAGCAATACACACTTTTACAAGAATTCTGACCATTCTGAATGTTAACATTAAAGACCAGATGCTTCAGTTTGTGCGCCTGTCAATCAAAACCTCCACACAAAAGAAAAATTTAAAATTTCCCACAGAACACAGTATTTCAGAGAACATGTTAGACACGGGCACGACATTTCCCAGATCAAATTGGCAACTGAAATTTAACATCCACCTGAGCTTGTTTTGCTAAGCTTACTATTTCAGACAGCTTCACCACCTGAAAAACAGAAAATAAAAGACTTAATTTCAAAACAATCCTAACTTGACTGAGCTGGATCAATCCTTTTAAACAAAGTAATGTCAGGGAATCATCAGTAAGATCTTAAAGGGGGCTGGGGTGGGATTATTATTTAGGTCAGTACTTCATCACTTTTAAACGGAAGATAATCAAGTCTTCTGAAAAACATCTCACAGGGTTAATAATGTCTGTTTCTCATTCATAACAAAATATCTTGATAAAATGCTAAAAGTTTTAAATGTCACCTTGTTGTCTTGGGAGATGCTGAGGTGGCCACTCACAAGAGATTCTATATATCTAGAAGCTATCTTTTATCTGAGTTTTTGTTGCAAGCATTTCTGGATCTTATTTTGATACCTTAACAGCCTCATCTTCACTTGCATAACAACTCTAAACCTGTCTGAATTATTTCCTGCTTAGAATGAAATGTTATAACTAAGTGGTTCTTTACAAAAAAGAAAGATTCGTAAGTTTCCCCATGATACAAATACCCCAGATATCTTCCAATTTTTTGCTATACATTTCCAGTAGAACTTTCTTATCCACAAATAAAGCAAGGCAAAACACACACCACAAAAAAAAAAAGTATGTCTGAATGCCTGGATACCTTATTACCTTATGAGACAACAGGATGATCAGCTGTAGTTTTAACCATGCACACTGAAATACAGTGGTCTATAAAAGGAAATGTCACACTGCATTTTTCAACCGCCCCAATTTAAATATTTTCTCCCAATTAATAAAGCTATGTTCTTAGCCATTTCCCTACTAAGGGGAGTGGCTGACCTGATCATTGATCTGGTTTGGGTTTGTGGGGTTTAATAGCTTCTGACTGCATAGTCATTCCTCTGACAAACTATGTACTTACTCATTTGTAAAATATTTGCTTCAGGCACTGATAATGACTGGCACTGTGATTTATCCTGAGTTACCTTTAGTTGATTGAATGGAGTTTCAACTTTTCCATACTCTGCAACAGATGCTATGTTCTGAAAAGAATATTCATAACCAGCAATCTTACCATTTTTGCAGCTTCATCCAAGTCATCACACGCAAGGATTTTGAGGCCACTAGCTGTTATTAAAGCTTTGGCATCATCAACTCGTGTACCTTAAGAAATAGAAAAAATGCCACTCTTATTTAATAGGAGAGTACTACTACTACCTACTATTCTCATACTTCTAGGAAGCCTCTTCTAAAAGTTAGTGAATAAATCTAGAAAACAACATTAGTAGTTTAAAAGCAGGAAGTCTCTTTTTATTAACTTGCCAATCCTCACAATCTAAATTCAAAGTTTGCCTTATTTCTCCGTCCGTAGACCTCAACTTACAGACAACTTGCTACATAATATATAAGCTCAGTAACACCGGTCAATATAGACAGAAATATATTCAAATATATGTGAAGCACACTCACCTTGCAACCGTACCACAATAGGGATTTTTAGGTCCAAATCCTTTACTGCCATAACGATGCCTTGTGCTATAACATCACATCGCATAATGCCACCAAAAATATTTACCAGAATAGCCAGTACCTACAGAATCAGTGACAATATTCACATTAAAAATGGCCAGAGGCACATCAGATGAAAGCAGCATTCAGCCTCTCAGCCTAAGGATAATTCAAGCTCTGTAAGCATATTAAGAGCCTCTGCAAAAGACACAGAACATTTCTGTTCTAGGTAACATCAGCCACAAAAGGACAGTTCTATAAAGACAGAACAGTTACTTCCGGAAACTAAATTTGTCAACAATTTATCTTTTTACTGCTAACAGTACTCCAGCAGAAGTACCTCCCACACCAGTATCACACTCACATACTGAAGAAGCTAAAAAGACACAGGAAATTTTAAAAACTCATACACGAGACCATGTTTATACAGTTTACTTAGCATGCTTAGAGTTAAGCTATCTGAAATAGATTTTATTCAGGAGGATTAAAATGGCAGTTAAGGGAAAGTCTTTTTCCTACTCAAGTGGTGGAAAGGAAGAGTAAAAAGAACCATGGTCAGAGGTGAAAGATGAAACAAAGCAGGAGCCAAAATGGCTAAACAGCCTTAGAGCACAGAAAAAATTTGACAAGACAAAACAAACCTGTGCAACTGGTTAACAAACAGTAACTTGGTTCCCACTGTCCTGCAATTAGCCTAACTCATCTGTGTGACATCGTCCTTGCTCCTGCTACTAATAGATACAAGCAACTTACACTGGCACCCCAGAAGGCTGTTCTAAACAACCCCTGAACTGAACCCTGAGTGCCAGCTGGGGTGCAGTCCATGACATCAGTGCGTTGCACTGCTCTTTGAGTTTCAGCACTAGGAACCCCAGCAAGAGTCACCATTTTTTGATAAAATAGTGAGCAGCAGAAAGAAGGCAGAAGGAAAAGTGGTATTAAGCAGTCTGTTTGGACTCTGTCCACACATCAGCAGAGAATTTGCATTGCAAAAACTTGTCCCAAGTCAGCAACCCTCAGATTCTTCCTTGTTTCTTCTCTTCTCTCTGTAATTCAGGTGCTCTGTGACCGTGTTCCTCACTGTTCCCTCAAATTACTGGAAGAATGTGAAGAACAAGTCTTACAAGGATGGGCTGACAGAGCTGGGGTTGTTTAGCCTGGAGAAAAGGAGGCTTACGGGGGGACCTTATCACTCTCTACAACTGTCTGAAAGGATGTAGCAAAGTGGGGTTCAGTCTCTCCCTGCAAGCAATAAGCACAAAGACAACAGAAATTGGCTTTAAATGCCACAGAGGAGTTTTAGATTGGATACTGGGCAAAATTCCTTCCCCAAAAGGGTTGTTTATCACTGGCACACACAGCTCAGGGAAGTGCTTGAGTCACCAAACTTGAAGGTATTTAAGACTTGTAGACATAATGCTTAGGGACATGGTTTAGTGCAGGACTGGGCAGTGTTAGATTTATGGTTGCACTCGATCTTTAAAGTCTTTTCCAATCTAAATGATTCAATTATAACACTTTTGGAGACTCTTACAGACCCTGCATTTGACAGTAAGTCTTTCCAATGAGGAAAAGACTAAGCTCCTCTGTATTTTCACTCACTATTCGTTTCTGGCCCTTTCCAAAGATGAGCAAGTGATACACAAAATTCTGGTGCAAAAGTGGCATACCATTACCAGGTCTTGCAAGTCAGTACCATCTTTTATAGCAAACCCCTTTTTAAGTACTTTTCTTTCTTTTAAAAAATTCTCAAACTGCCAAGCTCCCACTGATACAAGCACCTCTATGTAGAATATCAATCCAGCCCTCACAAAATTTTTGTGGATAAGCTCTTCCTCTAGTTTCAACCGATTTATTATTTTAATAATATTCAAGCACTTCTAATAAACTTTTAACAGGATAAACATTAAAGCCCTTCCAAACCCATTACAAAGTTATTTTATCTTACATTACATATAATCAGTACCTTAGAAACTCATTTGTGCACAGCACAGCAAATACTCGTCTCAACCAACTCTATGTACAACACAGACTCAGCTGCAAAATGGGTACAAAAGAAAAAAAAGTGAAAAACTATCTAAATACTGCTTTCTGTTGAAAGAGCAGAGGGTGGGAGTTTCTGATTCCAAGATTTCTGGAAAGATTCAAATACAGCTGTAACTTCAACCTGAAGACACACAACTGCCTACTCAGTACACGTCCAAAGAACTTATTTTTTAAAAAGGGAAAAAACTTCAATAGGTTTTCAGGCCTTCTTCATCTGCACCAAGATTAAGCTAAGATCTCCATCTTCTTTCCTTTCTAGTTCTATGCTTATGAAGACATGTTTTCTGGAGAACGTGCACTAAGCATTGTCTTCCGAATCATAGCCTGTTTTACCACTGTGTAGGACCTTGATATGCCAACTCTTCCCTCACCTTTTTATCAGAGGTAATAAGCTTAAAGGCTTCTGTCACTTGCTGCACTGTAGCACCACCACCAACATCAAGGAAGTTTGCTGGAGTTCCGCCGTGAAGTTTAATTATATCCATTGTGGCCATAGCTAAACCAGCACCATTGACTATATGAGAATAAAGATAACATTTAGGAATTCAGTTTATAAATGCATTAGGTCATTTAAAATTCATTAAATAGTACATACCTAAGCAGCCTATGTTTCCATCCAATCCTATATAGTTGAGATCTGCTTTTGCAGCATCCTTGTCTCTTTGGTCTTCCTGTGTCCAATCCTGCATATCAAAGATCTTCTTCTGACGATAGGCTGAATTGCTGTCAAAGTTTATCTTTGCATCCATACACAGCACTGAAAGGGAAAAAACCCAACTAACCATCATTTAATATTAGAATAGCAACTGAACTGCTACATGAACGTGATGAAGTATGTTAAGTCAAATTTAGCAGCTAGGTCATGCAGTACAAACACAAAGTTTTGCTAAAAAGACACACTTAGCACTGCCAATACATACAAGATTCTCTCCAGTATACCCATACAGTCAGTTAAATACTTTTAACTACACAAAAAGGGAAGGTAACTATTCCTTGAGACACTAAAACAAAAAAGTGTACAACCAGCTGCTTGATGAATCTGGGAAAATTATGCTTCAGTAATTAGCATAAAATTAATCCCTACAGAAGGTCTCTCCTTTGGGGTTTTTTAATCCATTCTAGCTTTTCCTTTTAGATTAAATATATATAATCTGTGTGCATGAATGCAAGCACACAGAAACACAATGAAAAAGCATCTGAGTTGGAAGGAAAACTCTTGTGAGAAAACACATGAAAGTTTTACTTAGATATAGCAGGCAGAAAACCTAGAGTATTCTTTATATCAGAACTAAGTTTCTGTCTGTGCAAATGTATCACTTCATTTTTATCTCTCACTGCAAATGATACAAAAATGACAAGGCACAAGAAACAGATGGGAGAGACTACTCTATCCTGTTCATTTAAGCAGTGTTAATAAAAACCCCAAAACCCAGTAACAGTGTAACAGTAAGTAATTAAAAACTTTTATGAGAGAGCTACGTTCGTGTTTAAATTTAAAGCTGTTCTATCTGAGTTCAAGTACAAATACTCTCTACAGATTTTTTTTTTGTAGAGGGGACTTGGCTGTGATTGAACATTAAATAACTATTTTGCAATTGGATATGCTAGAAACCTGATAAACATCAAGATATTACTTAAACCTCTGCAGTCTTTCAATACGTCACGCTCAATTGGTTATTCTGATGCCTGAGTAGTAAAGGCAGGAGATTTCCAGAAGGTGCTACTATTCTGGTTACTTTTACAGTACCAATTTTGGATACATGAGATGGCTCAAGTTTCAGTTCAAGAATTTTGAAAAGACCTAATTTCCAGAAATGCCGCATCCTGGGTAGATGTGTTCATTTTACAAAAATTAAAAAATTAAAAAAGGAAGCTACTTAAACTTAAGATCCTACTTAGCAATTAAGAGAAGATATCTATGTTTAGATTTTCAAATTTTTAGGCTTTATTAAATTTGTTCTTCAACATACCATGTTAATACTAAATCCTTTTGCTGTATACAGCTGAAGTTTTAGCAGTGCAAAGCAAGTAAGACTTACAAAAATGGCAAGGTGTTACACGAAGAGTATGAATAAGAAACATTACCAACTCCTGATGCATCTTCCACCATAGGATTTATTTCTATCATGGTAGCATCGTATTTCAGAAAGAGATTATATAATCTGATCATGTTTTCAGCTGCTTCATCCACCAGATTAGGAGGAAATCCCATTTTCTGGGCAAGCTGAAAGTAAAAGATTGGTTTTCAATTAACACATGTTATGGGTGTCTCAGTTTAGCTATTATTTCAGTGTCAATTGAATTTGCATATGTAGAACCTGTCCTGTCTACCTGGGGGAAAAAAATAAGTAACTCATAGGTTTGAAAAGATTGTTTTCAATACAGAACAGTGCACTTGTCCTAAAAAAGAGCTAGTAAAAATTTATCCTGATATGCTTTTACACAGGTGTATAAAAGCTAGATAAAGACCTATCATACAGTTGGATTCACATGGGTTTACCTGAAAATACTTAAAATATCTTGTACAAATCTGTTTCAAAAAAGGGTTTAAGACAACTCAGCCCGCTGAATGCACACACACTTTACAAAAATTAGAAGCAACCCTCCCAACCTCGGTAATGTGTACTTTCCCACATTAATAATTACCCTAACAGCTTGCTCCTTTTTTATGCCTTCTACTATATCAATGGGTTCCTTAATTATCGCATCAGGATTCTCTGCAGCAACATCTTCAATATTAACACCACCCTGAGAACTGCCTATCAGCACAGGACCCTAGAAAAAAATGACAAAAAAAAAATATAAGTCATTTTATACCACACAATTGAAACTTAGTTCTTCCCATAATCTATATTAACAATAATATTAATCTATATCTATATTAACAATACTTGCCAAATTTTAAGGTGTATGTTAGGTCATATTTCTTTTAACAAGGAAAAATTTATTTTGTAAACACTGGAGCAGAGCAATTAACACGGACATACCAGTTTTAAATTTTGATAGAAAGATTCAACTGAGTAATCACACACGTTTTATCTTTTAGGTTGTCACTAGAAAAAGAACCACCTTCCCACCTCCACCTTCCCCACTCACCCCTACACAAACACAGCTCAAATGCCAGACACTCATCTATTCATTCTGCCATGCCCCAGATCCAAGGAGAAATGGAGGTCTGCAGAACTTAGTGATAAATTACTGCAAACCGTATCTGTTCAGTAGGATCACAGTGTTCAGTAACTACAGCCATAACTGAAAGTCACAGAGTTCTGACAAAACAGCACTCAACTATGCCATAATAAAAGCAATTAAGCAACCAGAATTGGTAGCATTTGCAGCTGAGTTTGTTTTGGTTTTTTTTAAAGATGTCTAAATCTCAACAATAACATCAAGGACTCACTACCATGGAACCTAAAAATCTCTCCTCCAGTTCACAGTAAAGACATACTCGGATCACCTCAACCTACCCTGGCCTTATCACCACCCGTGCATGGATGATGACTGTGGATGTACTAAGGCAGCATTTTCTATCAGCAGAAGTCTTAAAGATTAAACAGCCTTATAACTGTTGACAATTAATTACTGAAAATGTGACCCTAGTTCAGAGAGCATGCTTAATAACCACACCACTCCCCTCCCATTGCCATCCTCCCAAATAGAAATATATAGCTGGCAAATTATCCTTCATCTAATAGCAAGGTTCAACTCAATGAACATTTTTGGATATTCATATCTTGAACCATCAGGAAGCTACAAACACATCATAAAATAACTCATCATTCCACAGAATTGACCAAAGTGAACAGTTTTGCTTAAAACACAAACCCCTGCTGGAGAATAATATCCAACTCACAAGTTCCATTTTCAGCTATTTTAGTCATTTTTCCCCCTCCTTAAAGGAAGAGGTTTGCAACAACATCAGGAATAAATGCTGTGTGCTATTTAACATTCACACTTCCTTCTTTTGAAAGGCATTTCCTCATCATAAGCATCCTAGACAAGTTACAGCAATTACAAGCACATCTAAAAACATGACTTATAAAGTCAGCAGTAACAGCAAAGCACATCCCCACCAAAAGGCAATAACTCACACAGTACGCTCAACATATGCTAATAAAATTTATCTTTTATGCAAGAACAAGTTATGAAAACATGTTTTCCTTCTTTATCTAATTTGCTTAAATCAGTTACAGTAAATTTTATTTCCATAAGCATCCTTGCTTATTGCTTACACAATTCTGAGTCTAAAATCTGTTCATTTACAGCATTTTAATGCCACCTTGTGGTGTGTACAGTAACATTTGAATCTCCCCTGCTCTATTACAGCATACATCAGAATGGAGGTGCCCAAGTCACCTAATTCAACACAACTGATACTTTCCTATCAAAAAGAACACTACAGAGGAAGAAATAGGAAAAAACACAATACTTCATTCCTAATACTGCTACCAACAAAAGAGTAAGACTAGTTTTCTCATTTCTCCATAGAAAATTATTTCATACTCATGTCAGAGATACTTCTCTAATTATCAAAACCAGTGCCTCTGAAAACTCTTAAGCATCTGAACAGACCAAATCCACTTTTTGCTGAGCTTCAGAAAAAAATTCCAAGATCTGTTTTACCTTGGTTTCATTAAACTTACTTAGCAGTTCATGTTCTATGCTCCAAACAGAACACTTGTCTGTTAACACTCTCAGAAAACAGACACGTTTCAGTAACCACATTTGAATTGTAGCCTAAAAAACTACACACCCACACATATAGCCCATACATGCAGAAAAGACTATGGCTTTCATTTTTCTGGAAGCTCTGAAGACAAAATTGTAGGCCCAAATCTTCTTACCAGTTCCTGAAGAGCATTAGCATAAGAAAGCTACCAGTACTCTCAAAATCAAGGGACACACCAGTGCACCTCTAGGAACTTCCATACATTAGAGAAAAATGATGTCTGATTTATGCAGGACCATTTGCTCTTCCACAACACTTTTACTTATCTTGTTTATGACATTCTTAAATAGTGTGTACATGTACATGCATACATGTAGCTATATTTTTAAACTAAATTGTATAATCTGATAGGTAAGTGCAAATTAAAATCAAAATGAAAATTACCCCCTTATTCTACCCATCTCCCATTTCACCATGTGACTCTGAACTTCAGCTGGGGCTACCAATACTCATTTATTATTCTGTAAATTTAAATTGTAGCATTACATCTTTAAAGCATTTAAAAAGAATCATATATTCAGAGATACTAGAAAATTTAGCCCCTATACTTCTGATTTTCAAAAGCAAGTGAATAGCAAACAGTTTTGTTGATTTTTTTTTTAAATTCAGCTGTAACAAGTTAATTAGTTTACTTCTATTTCTAATATTACTCACTTGAAAAGACCTTTCCATTGTTATTGCAAAATAGTATTCTCTCCTGGGATATCTGCGCTCACAGATAAATACTTGATTGCATATCCTGCCCTTTTCTCCTGTCTGCTTGGTAAACAACTTCTTTCCAATCATTTGGGAGGAGATATCTTTTGCTTCTTCTGGACTAGAAAAAAAGAAACTCAGACTGTGACAAAGAAAATGCTGCAAAAACAGAAGTAGCATTAAAAAAGTCTTATCTAATTTTTGTTATTTTAAGGTTAATAATTAAAACACTGGTTTTAAAGAAAGCAATAGCTTCAATCCATTACGTGAAATGTTGAAGTTTTTCCACTTGGTTGGATAATTTAGAAGCAACTTACGAAAAAACTATTTTCACTCCTCCTTTGAGGCCACCTTCAAACGTTCCTTTTCCTCTACCACCAGCTAAAACCTGTGCTTTTACCACAAGATCCTTTGAACCTAGAATGAAAGAAAACCCAAAAATTTGTCATCTGTGGCTACCAGTACAGATTGCTTCAGGTAGAATAATAAAGGCTGTTTTAACTTTATCCCAGCTTCTCCATCCCCACCATTCAAAACACAAATATATGAATCGAAGACTGTATTGTAACGCACACAGATTATTCCAAAAATCTCAAATCCACAAATTGCAGCTTTAGGCTTTTCCGTGAACAAACCTTGGTGAAATAGCATCCAAAAGCACTGGTACTTTAAGTGTTCTGATACATCTTTAACCGTGTTGGAGTCACAAATGATTAAGCACACAGTAAGACACAGTATCTCACAACTACTAACAAGATGAAACTGAGTATCTGACACATGATAATCCAAGATTTTCTTCAATCAACTCCAAATATCCTCTATCTGTAACCACTCCTTTCCAGCAATGATATGTAACTAATTCTGGTTTCTGCTTTACACCAGCCAAAACCAAAAGCCACCTACCAAGGGAAGTCAGTTTTTAAAATGTGCAAGAAAAAAAGACCCTTCTTTACACAAAATATAACGAAGACTGCCAGGAAACATGAAGGAAGAATAGAAGAGTCAAAAGGAACTGGGCAGAGATGTTCCCTCTGATATTCTTGAAACAACAAATATGAATGCTGAGGGGAAATGAGGGGTAATGCACTGCAGAAAACAGGCAGACTAACAATTGCCCTAAATAGTATGTTCTTTTGTTCTTAGGCAGAGTACTGGACTAAAGGCACCACTGCCCTGATCCTAGAAGATATTTCTTTAAAATTTCATTATTATGCATTATTATACTTTATCAACATACAGACATCCAAAAGAGCATGAGAAAAACAACTTTTAACTTTTCACAATCAGTTTTGACCATAAGATCATTGGACTATCCCTTATGCAACAACTGAGTCATAAAATGAGCAGACACTAATCACTTGCAAATTGTTTCCTCCAGCACTGCAAGCAAACTAATTGCTTGATTGCATAAACAAGTAACACTTCAGGGGTTATTTGACCAGCTATCCTTACAAGCAAGCTGCATAGGTGTACCTGAAACAAAAGATAATATGTCCCAAGAAAACCATAATGTAACCCATCATGTGGGAAGTTTATTGTTAAATAAACATTTTGTCCCACAGCTGCTATTTAAAATGACCCTAAAACTAAAGGACAGAAGTGTTTGGTCACACACCTCATTTGCAGTGTTCCAGCTGCAGCAGTGTCACACAATCTGACAGAACAAAGAACTGTTGATACATAGTAACCCAAGAAAAAAATTTGGAAACCAGCAGCTACCATAGTTTTCAACTCAGTATCAAGAGTTGTGCCCTTTTTTTTTTGCCTACACAGCTTTGAAATACTGCTAGGCTTGTGTTTCAATGAAAAATAGCAGCTTTTGCCCTACAGCAGATATCCACATACAACGTCAGGACAGTTTATGCCTGCAAGCACACCACCACTGAAGTCCCACCCTGCCTTCAGCCCTCGGCTTTTCAGTCCAGCCTCCTTTCTTGTGCCAGTATAAGCATTTGCACTATCATGCCTTGAAGCATATCAGAACAGTGAATCCTTGAAGGCAAAAGCTCACCCAGCAGACAGTTCTTTTGCAGACTTATGCACCATGTGACCAGCACATGCACACGAGAGCTTCAGTAAGCAGGACTTCAGCTTTCAGCAGCAGTAACAAATCGTAAAGCCTTAACACAAGGCACTGGAACATCAGTACAGCTAATGGGGGCAAGGAAGCTACAGGCCAATGTACAAATCTCAGAACAAGCACTCGGTAAGCACCACATTTCCATGTTAATGGCAGTCAGCCCTAAAAACATATATAAGTAAAACAGCCAAAAAAAATCAGGAAAAGTTTAGAAAATTAAGAGTAGATACCAACGAGAACAAGTGTCTGAAATCAGCAGAACACTGACTTAGCATTAATCTGTTCAGGACAACACAAATCTATACATTACTAAGAGTACAGGTTTCACTTTCAAAAATCATTTATTAACTAGACAGCTGAAAGAGTTATACAGTCAGGAAACAAAACAATCTTCATTTCTATCAACATTAACATTTACTTATTGGAAAGAATAATTTCTGATTCCATAACCTAAGCTTTCAAACTGGGAGAAGATCAATGCATGCAGGCAAGCAGGAAG
Source organism: Atrichornis clamosus (assembly GCA_013400975.1). Taxonomy (NCBI): domain Eukaryota; kingdom Metazoa; phylum Chordata; class Aves; order Passeriformes; family Menuridae; genus Atrichornis; species Atrichornis clamosus. Next base: position 26,301 of record WBMZ01002003.1, on the reverse strand, counting down.
AAAACTTCGTCAAATACAATTTCTAATAAGCTTATTAAGAAGCAAAGAAGGGTGGTTGGTCCAATGTGTCTCTGAAGTTTTCTGTGCAAGTGGCAAGTCCGATGATTACAGCAGACAAGCTTTATTAAAATCTTCTGCTTTACAAGTTTGCATTTGGACTTTTGTCAAACCACATTAATTGCCAGTTCTCTGCAGAATACTAACTGTAGCAGCAGTACTGCTTTCCACATATTACAGACACCTTGAAGATAACCATGCAAGCCTCATCTATTCTGACAAGACAGACAACAGTAAAACGTAGTCACAGGTTAGTAGCACAAGTGTCAATCAAGTCCTCAACTATGATTCAACTCCAAAATTATTCTGGGACGGACAGAGACCCATAACTTTTGCCTCAATTAGTCTGTATTTCAAAGTTCTTGTACTAGAAAAAGTAACTCTCCATTTGTAACACAAGCTAATTTTTTCTTGTTGCTTGGATACAATAAAAACTAAGTTCAAACCATATATTGTATTTACTTGCATTAGGAAGCGAGAAGATGGGCTTGTAACCAACAGCAGAAATGTCAACATAAGTAATATGTTGACCCTAACTCTGTCAACAGAGGCAGAGAATCTCTTCAGAGTACACTGTCTGTGCTGCATTAGTAAATATAGTTATTTGGAATTTTAACTCCAAAATTACATTTTTTCACCATTGAAACTTTTGAGCTTTAGAAGACTCACTGTATGCAAATCAAAAGTATAACTACTGAAATAATTATGTGCCAGGAATATTCATACTTTCACTGAAAGAACAATACCAGTCAGGAGACTGAACAAGATGTATGGCTATTACAAAACATTTTCTACACAAATACTTCCTGACATTAATCAACTGCATCAAGTTCGTCATCACCTCACAAGACAGGTTTGGTTTTGGCAACAGTTTTAAGTCAAGCAATTAAAATACAGAGGTCAAAATTTGAATCTGCTGGTTAGACAAGTTTATTTTAATTAGTGAATTATCATCAACATGTTTTGATATTTTAACTCCAAAGGAGTGAAGTGCTACAGAAGAAAGGAAAGGCTGAAGCAAAACGTAAGATTCAGGTGCAAAAAAAAAGTAACATTTGCCAGAATGTAAGTACATGTTTGGTTTCTAAACTACTACTGTTGGTTATCTAGAGATTTTGACCAGGTAAGTGGGAACATAATTGCACCTTTTTTTTAAGTTTGCCACCTTAGATCATCATCCGTGTCCTAGAGCAATGGAATAAATGTTCTGGAGTTTCAGACTCTACAGACAACCTAAAAGGTATCAGGTAACATAGGCAGATAATTGACCAACAGGGAAAACGTAATGGCAAAACAATCAAAATAATACTAGGAACAAAAACTAGTCTTTGACATGAGTTTTCAGTATGACAGAGAAATAAAAAAATCAAAAACTGGAGTCATTCTAGAGAAAGCATACCAAAACAGAACATTATTTATAAACCACCGATATGGAGCTGCACAAGATCTCTTAAAGTGCAACACAAAAAGTAGCAAACTCAACTGCTTTCAGTCTCCTTTCACAGACTCTGATGTAGAAAGGTGAAATATTATGCATTCAGTTTCTCAACACCTCCTCTTCTGTACAGCTGGTTTTACTAAAATTTAACATGAATTAAACCATGAACATAAAACTGTGAGATTCACCCAACAAAAGCTGCTTCAAGATATTGTCTTAAAAAGTCTTACTTCTCAAATCATCATGAATAGAAATATATTCTATAAAAAAAAGCAGACTTTGCTATAAGCATACAATATGTCACTGCCTTCCACACAACTTTTACCAGAGGAAGGTGTCAGGAGACATCAAAACTTGAGTTGTAACAATATAAACACTTCCACAGGTGCTGTCTTAACAAACAGCAATGTTCTACATGTCAAATAGTGCATTCTGCTGAGCTATCTGCTATCACATGGTGAAGCACCTGTTCACTAAATAGTCTTCAGGTTCGTTAGTCATATTCTTGATAACAAACACATATCAGCTTCTAAATCAGCACTGGTCATAGTGCTAGCTGGAATGCATGCATGGCTAAAAGTAAACCATAAACTTAAAGGCAATTAAGTCATGCTGCAGCCTCTAATCAACACTTGGAACAGCACTTAGCTCATTTTTTCAAAATTTAAGCAAGATGCTCATGTAACACTGATTTAGCTACAGCCACAGGTAAACTGTGATGATCTCTGTTTAATGAGGAGTTTGTAATTGCTATGCATTGAGATAAAAAATTACCCACTTCTAAGTGAAGGGAGGTATTTGCAAAAGGGGAGAAATCCAAGATCAAACTCAACCTTTAGTCCGAAATCTGTTCTCTGTAAATTTATCAGGAATGTGGATCAGCACTAGGGAACAGAGCAAAGAGTATTGCCAACTGTCTTTGTAATGGTCTAGGACCATTTGAAAAAACAGTTTAACACAGAAAAAGAAACAAAAAATAATTTCATATCTACTGGCAACTACTCCTACACAACAAAAATAAACAGTGAGGAGGTAGACCAAAAGAAGTGACTTTTTTCATCCTGATAGAGATTTGGTTTGGTTTGTGTTTTGTTGATTTTTTTTGAAGTACATACTAAATGAAAACCAGCAGCCAAATGGCTACAATAACAAAGAATTCCAAAACACTGGAGCAAAGGATATGTCACCATTCAGAATGAGTTCTGGACAAGTTTGAGCAATGCCTCAAAAACTTAACTTCTTTCAGTGTGTTCTCCTTTAGTGAAGTCTTCCTTTCCTCATCTCAAGCACCAAAGCAAGCCAGAGCATCGAATATACACCAACTTCAACAAAGTATTTGGCTGACAATCAGAATTCCTTTACTACAGGATGCCAACTCATGCACTTCACAACTTCATTTCTGATCCCCAAGAAATCGCACAGAGTCACATACCTCAGATAAGAGGCATACCTATGATGTCACACGGATGACACGGAGCAATAAAACAACAGCCAAACAAATCTACATTGTTATAGGAGCCCTCTCTGAACAAGGAACAAAACAAAGGAATCCTGACCTATGAGTTTCTGGACTATTGATTAAAAAGATGTAGACAAAGGTTGTCTCATTTTCCACCTCCAGTATCTGTGCAGATATTAAAGTAGAGCAAAGGGGTATGCCTGCTCTGTGAAGTTTTGATCATGCTACAAGCTCACCCTTAACAGAAAAAGCAAAGTTCTGAAGTTAAAACTATTGTCAAAAGTATTTCAGCAATTTCCTTGCATATTAATGGAATTATTATAATTTTGTGTCACTTACTGTCTAACGGAAACAAGATAAAGAAGGCAGGAAGAAAACACCTGAATTTCTGGGACATCATGTCTGAAGAAATAGCAGCTTTTCAATGCCCTTCTACGTTACAAAGCAGCATAACTTGCTCTAGATGAAAAAGTCTTTTTTTCAGATATAATTTCTCACATTAAATCTACACATGAAACTGAAATGAATCTAACAAAATCTGTAACCTCAGGAATCATAACAAATGAATCCATATGGAGGTGAGTAGAGATTTGAGCATTTGCACAGGAAAGTAAAATAAGACAAGCAATGTCCTTCATTAAAACTGTGTGACAAGCCTATTACGTTTTCCCAGGGGAGAAAAAAAATCCCAAACGTTTAAATAAAAAACCCCACACAAAAAAATCAACCAACCAAAAAAATCACGAAATCCCCCACCTGTTAAGGCCTCACACAATAGAAGCTGACTTCCATATTACATTCAAATTAAACCAAAAAATTTTACTAGGATACATAGTAGGAAAAGCAGCAAATTAATAGGTAGAGTCAAGTCCAAAATTAAAGCTCAATTCTAAGTGAAGTATTTAAACACCAGGCAAATGCGCTTCAATACCTTTTCAGCCACAAGGCAGGAATTTAGCATATAACTACAAGCCATCAAAGTTCTCCCCTCCTGTATGAAATAGCTGTGTTCTGTCAGAAATGCACACTGACAAAGGAATAGGATTCTACTCTTCTTCTGGAGCCTAAAGCATATTTTGCATCTTCTGTTCTATATGAGATCTTATCACCACCACTGAAGCTCTTCACACAAGACTTCCTCTAACCTTGCTAGAAAGTAGAAAGAATCCAGGATTTGCACGAAGTAGAGTCTATTACTCATCTCAAAGAAGTTGAAGTAGTTATATTAGTCTAGGCTAATACAATTCATACTTGACCTATTACTTCTTAACAAGGTTGCTTCATAGTAAAGGCTCTCTTAAAGAGCAGGTATATTCACAACTCCCAAGCAACGTCTTACAAAAAGACAGACAAAGTAGCTACACCTTGTATCAATCCCATGCCTACTTGTATATGTTCTCTTTAAAATTATACCTATTTCTTTTGCTATTTTGTAAGCTTCGTCTGGCGTATTGGCAACCACTCCATGTGGAACAGAAATGCCAGCCTCCTTCAACAGTCCCATGCTCAGGTATTCATGGAGTGATAGTCTCCTCTGTTGCTGTTGTTGCACCTGAAATCCATGATTATTGAGTATTCCTGGATTTCCAGCAAGTACCTGAAGAAAAAAAAAATTTTTTTAGTTTAGAATTTTTAAAAAAAGAAAGAACATGACTCTTGTGAAAAATTGTCTTTTTTGTTTAGGTTTTAAAAAAGTCTACATATTAAACAAATACACTTCAGTGTACCAATGCAAGCACCTGGACACTTAATCCTACCCTTTCACATTGGTCTTTTATATCCAGTCTGGTATTTGATTTTTGTGAGGTTTTATTGGGCAGTGGGAAAGAGCTGGTGAAGCTGCCAGTACTGACAAGGGCTAGCAGGTTTAGAAATCGCGGAGTGTTTAATTAGCCTTTAAGTACTTTAAGCAAAACATCTGTAAGCAAAAGAACCTCAAGGAATTTTGGAAACATTGTATAACACAAAAATTAACAACAAAAGCAAAAAACGTTTGTTGTCTTTTTCGTATTTCACTACATGTGAACAAGACCTTAATTTTATAGGCACACAAAGCAGGAAGCCTACTGAATTCAGCTAAAGCAATGAACACAGATGAGCATCAAAAGATTCATGATAAAAAGACCACAAAACAAACTTTTGCAAGTTTTTTTTGTGTGTGTACAGTTGGCACAAGCACTACAAAAATCAGCCTCTATTAGGAAGTTTATAACAAGCTGGATTTTTAAGGTTTCATTTCACTTCAAATAAAGTAAGCAAACAAACGACACAAGAGCTTTACTACAGCATTCCAAGCTAGCGAATCGACAGGGCCTATATAACCTCCAAAGGATTCCTTCTCCAAGCAGGAGGCCCTTTCCTTGGCAGGACCCCAAGGGAGAGGCGCTGAGTGCCCGGCCGGCCCCAGGAGGCTGCGTGTAACCCGAGAGGGGCACTCACGGCGACCTTCCCCAGAACGTGGCAGGAGGAGAAAGTCGCACCGAGCGTCACACGCTGTGTTACACACTGCAGTCTCCCCAGCCCCTTCGTGTCACCGCTTTCCAGGGCTGCTGCAGCCGAAAACAAGCCCGCACCCACAAATGGCATTCACAGGAACCAAGAGCAGAGGCTGGCAAGGAGCGAACGGAAAGAAGAGTTTAACCGGCACAGCCCGACCCCTCCTGTGAACAAGGTGACGGCGGAGATGTTAACATTGGGATTTCCAAGCAAGCTAGGTTAGGGGGGCGCTGAAAAGTAAGGGAAAGGGAACCACGCCGTGAAGACAAGCAAAAACAGCGGCTGGGGGGGCCGTAAACCAAAGCTGAGCATAGGTCTGCCAGCCCCGCCGCAGGGCAAGGCGGGGCACGACGGCATCGGGAGTGGGATGAGACGGACTCTCCTCTCGCCGGAGCTCCGCAGGGAGCGACCCCGACCGCGACCCCAGCCGGCCCGGCCCGGCCTGGCCCTACCTTGGCCCCGGCCCTGCCCACCCCTACTCCCGAGGAGCCGCTACCTTCCCCGCTGGGGCGCCCAGCGCAGCGCGGAGGCCGCTACCCCTCAGCCCGGCCGACACCCGGCTGCAGATCATGGAGGCCGCCATGGCCGAGCCCCTTCGCCCTCAGGTGCCCCTGGCAGCGCGCACGCGCCGGTCCCGAGCCGGGCGGGGGCACGGGGGCGCGGGGCGGGGCAGGAAGCGCCTCGGGCGGCTCCGCCCCCGCAGTGACGCCACCCTGGCGCCGGGGGAGGCGCGGCTCTGTGGGCCCTTTGCTGGCCTCTCGCTTTATCAACCGTTTTGATTTTAATAAAGGCTATTTTCTTCTGACGAGGATCCTCAATAGGGTCGTAATTCACCCACAACATTCCGACCACGTCGGCCTCTGCTGGCACCGCCTGTATCAAACGGGAGGAGAGGGGCACAGCTCCCATATGCCACTCCCACACTCCCTCCCGGTCCAGATTCACAATGGAAAAATTTTCAGTATTTTCACTCTGAGGATTATTTTTTTTGTTTTCATATTTCAGGGTGTTTTCATGCAACAACTCAAACAAATTCATTATTTCGTAAGACAAGGGGGAAAGGCTTTAAACTGAAAGAGGGCAGGTTTAGATTAGATATCAGGAAGAAATTCTCTACTGTGAGGGTGGGAGGCAATGGCACAGGTTGCCCAGAGAAGCTGTGGATGCCACATCCCTGGACGTGTTCAAGGCCAGGCTGGATGGGACTTTGAGCAACCTGGTCTAATGAAAGGTGTCCCTGCCCATGGCAGGGGGGATGGAACTAGATGATCTGGAATGTCCTTTCCCACTCAAACCATTGTGTGGTTCTGTGACAGAACTGAGGACTAGTATTTCCAGATATTTTGCAGCCCACCTTCCCCCCACGCATCCCAGGCCTCTTCCTCATGCCACAAATTCCTCTTGTGTTTCTGCCTCGCACAGCTCCACGCTGCTCCTCCCCCTCTGCAATTCAGTGCCTGTACATTTCCTTTGGTGGCCTTGACTCAGGTCACTAAGCAACCAAAGCAAGGGACAGGCGTCTCTGCAGAAACTAGTGACCAGACCTTGTGATTCACAAGGAGGCGAAGCTTCTTCCTTTAAAACAAAACAGTAATGAGGAAAATAGCATTGGCCTGGCAAATTGGAACAAGAACGTCCTCTACCAATATTAAGCAAAAATGCAGTTATTTCCATAAATTATGGACATCAAAGCTAGATCTGATGTGAAGGATATCCAGGGAGGAGATGTGATTCTTCCGAGTTTCGTAACTTGAATTATCCAATAACTCCAATATCCTCTTTTTGTTGTGAAACTGAAAATGCACGATCATAACTTCTCGTTGGGCGAGTATTGCAAAAGATGGAGTAACCACGCTTCAGTTATTTTGCTCCTGGCCCTCTGTGTCCTAGTGTTATTGTCACCTGTTAGCACTACAGTGAGCTCTGCAGAGTGCTTAGCTCTGCACCTCTGTGTTCAAACATGCAAGGTAGGAGTATGTGTCACTGAACCTCTAAGCAGCTGCAAAATTTTGATAGACCATCCAAAATTTCCCACCACAGCTGATAAAATATTTCTTCCTGCCAAGGAAAAGGGAAGTAAAAGCACTTAAACTTTGTGCTCTTTCAGTCCTCTGTACACACCATGGTTCTCCACCAGTCACAGGGCCTGCTGCAGTTCCATCACAGGACAGTACTTGGATGCCATTTCCACATACAAAGAAATCTCCTAACTCCAGGAGACTCCCCAAAATGACCTCTGGCCTGGAAAGGATATGCAACAATATTTACAAGAGGATGTAATGGATCTTGGCAAAACTTTAAGCCTTAACTTTAAAAGCCTAAAGCTACTGTTCAGAGATAAATACTGGCTGCAGGAAACCAGACTTACATTCTGGCTCAGTTGCTTGGTACTGCAAGAAAATTGGACAACTCTTTCTCAGCTTATGATTAATTCTTGCCTTGGCAAATGGCTGCAAGACATTCAGAATACAACTACTACTGTATCTTCTTGTCACTCGGGTTCACTTATCCTTACAGTTTCAAGATGAAGACGGTTTTTACCTTATACATCAAAAGAAGGAATGTTACATGGCTGACAATATTGAAGGACTTCTAGAAAGACTGAGACAGCTGCCACCATTGTCTATAGTCTGAAACACAGCTGTACGGAGAGCTTTAATTGTCTGGATGCTGTATTGTCTGATTTCCTTCTCGTGTGTGAAAACTGGTCTAACTGGGACGCACTGTAAAAACGCCTGGATTTCTGTCTGATCACCAGTGCCACCGTCTGGCTCAGAATGTCAGCACAAGCTGGTTGTGAGTTCGCGCAACTCAAAACCTTAAAAACAACAGTTCTTGGAAATGACACATGCACCTTTTCTTTACTTTGTTAGAGAAACAAGCAAAGATAACAATCTTGGCTACAACCAGGCAAATTCCTAGTGAGTCCAGTTAAACTAACTCACATTTGTATAGGCTCAGCCTAATTCAATACCTGACCTACAATTACAGAGACTGCACAAAGGAAGGGGAATGCACTGTAGGATTCCAGATATCCACTGTAGATATCCAGAGGTTTTGCTAAATCTCCAGAAATAGATTCCTTCCTCCTCAAGGTTTAAAATGGTGAGATTTCTTTCTGAAGTCAGAATAAGCTTTTTAACACAGGATCAAGGCCCTCCTTCAAGGTGTATTTAAAACCATAAAGAAGCAGGAAAAAGGTACATTGCAAATGACATAGAAGGAGCCAAGACGTTTTAACAGGCAAGCATCTGTTTGAAGCCAAATAAGGCATCCTGGAAGGCTCGGGCATTATGATTAGATATTAATTTTCTTTATTACAGATTTATCACATCCACCTAGTGACAATGGTACAAATTGATTTATTTCCCAGACCTTGTAAGCTTCACTAGTTGATATTTGATAGTTTATAAACATTAGGAGAGAGGGCCTTGCCATGAAGAACATCAGAGTGAGAAGGTCAAAGTCTCTGTCAAGGCCATAAGTTTGAAGGGTAGAAAATTTCCGAGATTTATCAGGGACTTTAAAAGCATCCCAGTGCCTAGGGAGAAAACCATGCTGAGCTTTCCAGAACACTTTTAGTTGAAGACAGGAAGAAAGAGCCCACCTTTTTGGTACGGTAGATAAGCACACTGGTTTAGCTGATGAACCAGCCAAGGTTCAGCCAAAAAAACTGACTTTGAAGCAAAGTGAGAATAATCCTTCAGTGGTGTCTACATTGCCTAACATAGCATGTCTTGCAGATGGTGAATTCTCTCTGCATTGCTTGTCTGCAGGAATACCATCGTGGTTGTCTCTGGACAAACCGCAGGTTGCTAAGGGGACCCTAAGGCACATCTAAGAACGTGAAACTATTCACTGCAGCCACTTGCAGTATGAACTAGTTATTCCATCTTGCCTTCCAGTCATACAGGAAAGACAATCCAGGGTTCTTTCCTGAAGGTGCTCCAGTGTCTCTCCTGCAAGGATTCTGACATCTGTCCTAGCAAACAGGCATTTCATGTACGCAGTCTCGGGTCTGGGTGGATCCAGTTTTCTGCAGAGCACAGTATGAATATTAAGTACCAACTCACCATCTCTCCCAACAGAAGAACTGTGAAACACCAGGGAAGGCTGGTAGGTAGAAGGTTCAATGAAAGCAAAAGGATTTTGTTTGCAAAAATGATTCTTCACACAGCTAAGCTGTGGAGCACACTCCCATGAATGCTGCAAATGATGGAAATTTACATAGGCTCAAGAGGAGTCTTGGTGGGTTTAAGAGAAACAAGAAGAGGGTTAGAAAACACACAGAAGCCACCTCTGCCTTGAGAAGTCACTCAGCCACAGATGGATGTTGCATAGTAGTCAAAAGCACTGTAATGATTTCTTGCCCACTACATTCCAGACATCCACTCTGGACTTCCAAGTACTGTCCTAGATGGATTTTTGTCCTGAGCTAATGAACACTTTTATATTCTTCTGATTCAGTCTCCCCTGGATTGAGTACACCCAGAGGTTTCATTGAAGCTGAAGCACAATCCACCTTCACCAGCCTGAGTTGCCCAAGGTCACTTAAAATGATAATGGCAGAGCTACAAATAAAACAGAATTGTCTCACCACCTACACTCATTCCGATGACTCAGTCCTGTCTGTGCACAGCAAAGAATTAACAAGCCATGAAGACAGTACACCTATAGTAAAGCTCTAATTTGTCTTATTGCTCTGGCATACACACATTATTGTCTATTATGTAAATGTGATCAGAGCATATTTACATTTCAACATAAAAACAACGTAACACACATTGCCTAATTTCCACTAATAATGTCTATGAAACTGAAACATTATAACAAGGACTGATCTATGGTAAAAGACAGCCATTTAATGGAAGCAGGAGTCATCATGGAAATACTTCTGCAAAGTACAAGTGAGCAAACAGTTAAATGTTACATTTTCAGTATCAAGGTTCAGGATAACAATCAGCTGCTTGAATGCAAGAGAAGTAAAATCTTCCAAGCTCAGGTTTCAGTCAGCTTGCTGGCAGGACTTTGGTGCCATGCACTGCTGTCACATTCCACCCAGCTTCTGAATGCCAACTTTGCAATGTAAAAATATTTAAATATAATCCTTACATCTTCCAGTTCATACTTCTGCTAAGGAAATGTGAATATATAGTAAATTCCACAGCCAGGGAACCATGTGCATTAAATTCTCAGAAAGAAGGATGTTTTCTGGTTGTGTGGCTGCTTTTCAATAAGCTGTTGTACACTGTGTGCTTTTCTAACCTGCTTTCTCTATGTGTGCTCTTCTTAGGGAACAGCTGTGTAGTCATTTTAATCTGACATAAATCTGGCCTGTCACTAACATGGTTAGTCCCACCATTCTTGTTCCCAGCTGCTCTTACTCGCTGCCACCCTCATTTACGTACCTGAGCTATAAATTGCATCAGGGAACACATCCTGCTGAAAAAATAATCTCTCTCTCAGTTTGCTGAGTCAGGTTTGGCTATGTTTAATCAGATTGAACTCTGTCCCATCCACTCCCTGTGCCACCCACAGCATGCTAGAAAACAAATTAATGAAGAAAAAGGGGGGATTTTTTGATCCAGATTGGCTCACACACATAGCTCATTGCACAGCCACTTCAATCGATAACAGCATTAACATAAGGAGCAAGGGATGGGGCCTGAAAAGTAGGTGCACCTTTTCCAGTAGCTGCCTGGACACATGATGGTTTAAATACACTGTTTTGGCTGTTTGTCTCACAGAAGTACTTTGTCAGATGAAATAGTAATAAACAAGTTTACAAGCATATATAAATCATAATCTTGCAAGCTTTTTGACATACGGCTGTGGCAGAGGATGCACTCTACTTTCTCATTCTTGGCTTATTCCCATGTCTTTCTTCAGTGGATGTGTGTTCACTGTGAAACTCAGAAAATCAGCCTCTATTTATTTCATAATCTGCAAAACTTGACTGCACAGCCATGTCCTAAATAAATCCTAGACTGAAACCAATTAGAACAGATTCAGTCAACAAAATGCTTATTTTCATACAATATTCTTTATGTTAATGATTACAACTGTAAGGTGAAAAAATTGAAACAAATCTAAACATCTGTATACAAGCAGATTTCAAAACCTTAACAAAAATATAGCCATTTTAAAGTCCTGTAAAAGAGTAATATTTCACATCTGTATTGTGATGAACAGGAGGGTAGAGAGGAAGGGAAATTCTTAGCCTGTTGGCAAATAAAAATATATTGTTCCTAAAAATATACTTTTTTATACTCTACGTAATCACCCTTATATATTTTCATTGATTTGTATCCTGCTAACATGCTAAACAAGCATAATGATGGAATGAATTTTTTTTTTTTTAATTTAAAAATACATCAGTAGAATGACAATGGGTCACCCTCAAGACTTGTTACTAAATGCTGTTTGGTGAAAGGTACCTCCTTTTGCCAAAAGAAAATGGTGTACACAGAAAGTAAAATGTTTTCATTGTTCAGATAAAAACTTTGGTGGTGTTTTAATGCATTGGACCAGAATGGGCTTCATGGGTGAGAAGGAGTCTTTGATATGGCTTTTGTAAGATCATTGTCTTCTTAAAATGTAAATACAGAAGTGATATAACTGACTGATGTTTCATCTGGAGATTAGGATACTCCATCCATACTGGGGAACAGATACAAATTTTAAAACTTGGTTTACAAAACGTCAGTTAATTTGATAGCTTGGCAATTTGCCCANTTTACTAATGTCAGCCATTCGGGGTGTGGGCTGACATCACAGGTAAGAACCACAGCCAACCACTGCCAAAGGGCAACCTTGCTTCTAGCATACCCAGCCATTCACTTCAGACATGCTTTTCATGCTAACACTGAGACCCATGTGATGCTGTATTGAGCCAGTTCAGGCAATTAAACCCCAGAAAACTGTTCACAGGAAATGTGATTAAGATTCAGCCAGTTTGGCCCTGCAACCTTCATATGTAAATAAAAACATCTGTACATAGGTATTTTTAAACCTCACAAAAAAAACCCCAAAAAACAAAAACCAAAATAAACCAAACTATTTGAAAGGTCTGCAAATGAAAAACTTTCTCTGTTGTAATCAATAGGCTGAGGAAGGGGGAAATCTGACAAACTTTACAGTTGTTTATAAGGAAAATGAAAGCTTGTATCTTATATTTTACATATCTATAATTTAAAAAAACATGAAAATGAAGGTAAATATTTGCTAGCAGAAACTGCTATTTCTTCTTTAGCAGACAGGAGCTGTTATTCTGCGTCTGGAGCTCTTCTTAGCTAAGTGTGTGGTTCCTTTTTAAAGAATTCCAAAGTGACACTCCAGAGTCAGACTCTTCACCCAGCAGAAACTGTGGGCTATTTCTGAAGGACCATTTCTAAAGTTCTGAACAAATCTGCAGTCAGAGACCAACTGGCTCCCTGACTTGCAAGAAACCGAGTTGTGTCTTACTTGTTTTTAGCTGGCCCTCATTTGCACAAACGCCTTTGCAATTCCCGGTGACCTCACTAGTCCCTGTGCATTCAGAGGCTAGGATACCCCAAGCAAACAGCAGGACAGAGCCCTCTCCCGCCCGAGCCTGCCTGGGAATCTCACCGCTTTCCTCACCAGCGACGTCACCACCATGCGCATCCTGCGTGCTCCTGACACACCCCCGGGCAAGGGCCTCCCAAAACCAGGGATCCCAAAACCTGATTGGCGAAGCTGCCTACCCGGGACGGAGCCTCCCCGAGGGCGCAGAGCTGCCATGGGCGAAGAGGCGGCGCAGCCCCGGCGGCCCGGGGTCGGCGTAGGGGTGGTGGTCACCAGCGCCGCGCACCCCAACTGCGTCCTCCTGGGCAAGCGGAAAGGCGCGCTGGGCGCCGGCACCTACCAGCTCCCCGGAGGCCACCTGGAGTTCGGGTAGGAGCCCCGCGCCCTCCCTCCCCGCCCGGCCCTTCCCTGTCCTGCCGTGCCCTGAGGCGGTCGTGCCTTCCCTTCCCTTCCCTTCCCTGCCCGCAGGGAGAGCCTGGCGGAGTGCGCGGCGCGGGAGACGCTGGAGGAGGCGGCGCTGCGGCTGCGCCACGTGCGGTTCGCGTCGGCCGTGAACGCGGTGTGCGCGTCCCAGCGCTACCACTATGTCACCGTGCTCATGAAAGGCGAGGCCGAGCCGGGCGCCGAGCCGCGCAACCAGGAGCCCGACAAGAACGAGGGTGAGTAACCACCTAGTTCCAAGCCCCCTGCCACGGCCAGGGACACCTTCCACTAGACCACGGGGCTCAGAGCTCCATCCAAGCTGGTCTTGAACACTTCCAGGGAGGGAGCATCCACAACTTCTGTGGGAAAGAGAAAAGCTGCTCTGGCAAAATGACTTTGTGCAACAGAGACTTTAGCTTTGTGTTGGTAGTTTCTGCACAATCCATCCAGACTTGCAGAGGAAGAATTGTATCACAGAAGCACAGAATATCGTGAGTTGGAAGGGACGCACAAGGATCATCTAAATCCCACTCCTGGACCTTCACAGGACAATCCCAACAATCCCACCATGTGCCTGAGAACATTGTCCAAATGCTCCTTGAGCTCTGTCAGGCTGCCCTATGGAGCCTGTTCCAGTATCCAACCACCCTCTGGATGAAGAACCTTTTCCTACTATCCAGCCTAAACGTCCCCTGACACAGATTCGTGCTGTTCCCTTGGGTCCTGTCTTAATTCTACACTCAGATTTTTTTTTTTTTCCTTCTTTTTTTTTTCCCCTACAGGCTGGGAATGGGTCAAATGGGATGAATTTCCTCCAGCAGATCAACTATTCTGGGCCTTACGCTGTTTGAGAGAGCAAGGTTATAATCCCTTTACAGAAGAGCTTGATCATCTAAAGGGGTACACAGGAAAGCATCAATTAGAGTAAAAAATTGTATGTTATGTAACAAACTAAAAGACAGACCTGCTTTTTTGGTACAGAAGAAAGGATTTAAAGGGCTCACCCTGCCCACATGAAAATACAAAGCCAGCAAAATGCCAAGTGTTTGAGTGCTTTTACCATATTTCACACAACAGTTGTCTCTCATTCAGACCTAGTTCTAGCTCTAGTAGTTAACAATTAATGTTTGCTTTTACAGAAAACTCACAGTGTTTTTATCCAGTTAATCTTTATATTGATGAACAGCCATTTAGAAGTCAGAACTAGTCAGGGAAGCTTACTCACTTGAAAACAGCTGCAGCAAGAAAACTTGTTTAAACCAGTTCTGCTTTCTCTGTAAACCTACTTTGTATATCATGCTGCTTTCCTGTAATTATTGGACCAATTTGAAAATTTAGGCTTGTCTCTTAGCTTCATTTATGAAGCTACTGTCATGAACAAAAGTTACATTTAATACACAATGCCTTGTTCTCCTGCAGACAGCAGTCTATACTTGAAAACCAAGAGTATTATAAATGTGAAAAGATCATGGTGACTTATTGCAGGGAATGAAAAAATTCCATGACCCTTGTTGCCACTTGCTTTCATAAGAGTTCTGTTTAGAGCATCAGTTACATTAAATTTATCTGCAGAAATGTCTCAGATCTCTGCAGTTGATCTGAATTCATGTTACTGAACTCTTAGAATGGAGAGGTGCCCACTTGACTAGGCTGACACAAATAACAAACTGATCTCATTTACAGGTGTAGCTCTCCTTGGCAAAAGTCATACCTTTTGACTAAAGAGGGTTGTCAGTGTTAAACAGCGCAGATGGGTGTAATTCTGTATGGCTACTGAGATTTGATTAAATGTTGAACTTTCAGTTTGACTGATTAAATGACTGAATTGTTAGTGAATGAAATCACAGTACACAAAGATACATACAAAACCAATGAGTTCATATTTTTAATTTTTCTAGAATCTGTATGCAATTTTGATTATTTTCCAGCTGTAGTCGCTAAGATATAACTTTTAAAGAAATCACTAATTGGCTCTTTTTCTTGTCAGGGTTCTTTTAAAGCACAGTTCTTGTCTGTTTCCTTGAGATATACTCATTGTACGAAAATGCTGTAAGATATCTTTAATTTATTTGGAATAAAAAAGGCACAATACTGAAGGATTAAAATTGTCTGAAATTATGAATTGACTTCTCAGTTCTTAAAAGAAAAAAGCTTGAAGGGTTTAAAGCTCTTCTTTACTTTGCACATGTATCTTCTTAAATGGAGGTGGCTCTTTTTGCTGAGAAGCAGACAGAGTGATGAGGCATAGGGGTGCTACTGCCCATGGCAAGCCTCCTGCTTAGAGTTTGAAGTATTAACTATGTGCAACTTCCCTTAGGACAGACACCATTTCTCTGAAGTGACAAAAGAAGTAATGTTACACAGCAGTTTTGAAAGGGGAATATCACCAAAAATTCCTTTGCTACTGTACCTTTGTAAAAAGTTTATTTTTTCCATTCAAAAGTGGAGATTTGCTTCCTGAAAGCAAGCTTACGTACACTGAAAATTATTCCATTCAGCTGTCAACAAAGAAGCTGTAGAAGAGCTGACAGATGTCCTGCCCATCTGTCACAAAGAATAACAAAGAAAAGAAATTAAATTATTTTGTACAATTTTAAATTTTAGAAGGCATCTAGCTCCTGATGAGAAAACAGGGGCCACTGTAAAATGGTTTGTCATGCTATGTCAATACTTTCTTACCATATTTTGTTAATGGTTATATTCATTCTATCTATTGAAAATACACAAGTTGACACTGAAATGAGGATACAAACAGTATCTCCATATGTCAGCATTTCTGTATCCTTTCTAAGTGAACTGATTAAATGACTACAGTGCATTACTGCAACCAGCTGTCAGCAATCCCCAACTTAAATAATTTTGTTTGTATGTATCATACAAACGTATCATACATTTGTATTTCTTGCCCCTCCAGAAAATTTGATTCTCTGTTGATTTTGGCTGCTAAGACTTGGTCCTTTCAGCTAAGTCTTTACTTTGAATTTTGGTACTTTTGCTAAAGAGAAAAATCTATTATGTACGTATCTAAGCCACTGAATAACGGAGCACACAGTTACAACTTTGTGGTTCACTGAACTGCTTGTAAAGAATTCACATAAAATGGCATTATAGTTAGCCAGCATTGAGACACATACTCATGAACTGTACACAGTTTGGAGCACTGAGGCAAAGAAACTGATTAGGAAGCATCTTATACCCAGAGTCTAATTTTATGCTAAGTGAACAGTGGGCAGAGCTGTTGTCTCACCCATTTCTCAGATGTAACACATTGGTCCCATTTAATCCTTTAACCGAGTAACAACCAACCCAGAAAAAGTGGTCATTGCTTCAGTTCCCTCTTATGTCTGGAAACAAGAACCCACCTCCACAATATTTCAGTTGGTGAGTTACGTGATATAGCCATAGAAGAGTTTGGGGTAGACTTTGGCTAACACTACACTCTCCGTGAGTATTAATTATCTATTTTTGTATTTCATTCCAGGAATGTCCTCCTAAGTTAGAAGGTAAAAGAGACTAGTGAACTGTCTGTGTGATGTGTTAAGAGAGAGGTATTTAGAAAGACCATACTAATCCCATTATACAAAGCATTAAGAAACTCCATTTTGCAATATTGTGTATGATTCTGATCACACGTTTAAAGACAAAAACTAATGCGAGCTAGAAGAAGGGTAGGCAAGATTAACTAGGATGACTGAGACAGGTAACGTGTATTGGGATTAAAGCGGAAATTAAAGAGGAAAGACTTAAGAGGAAAACATGATTGAATAAAGGCTAAAATGTATATGAATAACTTCAGACTGTGAAAGAGATGACAGTTTAATAACTCTGAAAATACTTCTAAAAGGAACAGCTGAGACAAAACCAAATTCCCCATTTCTCTTAAAAACATTGCCCCATATTATGTGATTGAACTTGACTGAAGTCCTTTTCCTTTCTACACCCTTATGGGATTTGTACGTTATGTTGGTCAAGATGGCAGCGTTATTGACACCAATATCCAAAAGATTGTTTGAGCAAAGGAGGAACAACTGATTTATCAGATACTTCCTGTGAGGAACCTACAAAATGGAAAAGTGAAGAGAATTGTGATCTGTGCTGCAGAAAGCCTTGCTGCAGGACTGAAACCTGTAATGGCCAGGAACAACAGTTCACATTAGTTTGGTGATGTGATCAGACGGTTACTTAAGAGAAAAGCAGCTGTCATAAAATGACTCCTTAAGCAAAACAGAACAAGGAAAGGAAAGCCAAGGGAAGTGCCTTTGGAAAGACAAAATAACATTGCAGCTGAGGCAGGAAATGCAACTGCTGAAGTAAACAAATTAGCAGGTTCAAAGAACTGAAAAAATTACAGATGACAAGAATAACATAATCTGTGAGCACTTTGAACTGAAAGGAGCTGATCCTGCAGCATGTCCCAAAGCACGTCACCTCCAGGGTCCCAGGATGCTCAACCAAGTATTGGTGCTGCCTGGTGAGTGGACACTCACTGCCTCAGGGTCTGCCAGCTACGTGTGTACCTAGAAGTGCTCACCTGAAAAGCAAGGACAGGCTTTCTATTTCTGACTCCACCTCAGCTGCTTCTAATGCTGACTGGGCATTTGGCAAAGGGGAAAATGGAGTACAAACTTCTGAGACTCAATCAGAATTCAACATACTGGGTTAAAATGTGCGTATTGAAGTTACGCAGCAACTCATCTAAGATTCAAATTTTAAAAATTAAAGTTAGATCAAAGCTGAGTTTATTTATGACAAATCATTCATTATATATTACAATAATTACAAACTCTTTTATTACACCTTATTGCCATATTTTTGTTCTTGATACACAGATGAGCAAGAACATGGATTTAGGCAGTAACAAAAAAGATACTAAAATTACAAACTTCATGTCTCATTTCTGTGGCATAGAAAAGGCTATCATCAAAAGAGTACAGTTACTAACAAACATACAAGGGGATTCCCCTTACACCTTTTTTCCCAGGAACTTTTGTCATCTAATGTATAGTAAATACATATATATATATATATACACACACACATACGTGTCTCTTGCAAACATACATTCACACCATCACTGAAAATCTGACATCTCTCCCCCAGCAGACAGCTCCCAGTCATTCCACTTGAACCTCTAATGGGGAAAAAAAAAACTCTACAGTCCATGGTTTTAAATCAGTCACCCTATTTCTGAGCCAGCTGTTATCTTCTCCCTGCACAGGGTTGCTGGTATAACAAAAGAATATTGCAGTTTGTGACAAATAGCATCTAACCTACCTTCACCACAGGAAAGGTCTACTAGAGATACTGTCCCTCTCGCACCTAGTCTGAGTCACTGCTGCTGCTTGAGGAGTCTGTTGACATAACTTCTACATCATCTTCATTCTCTTTATTGTGTCCTGGAGGCTCCAACATGAAGTCATTACTATGATTAGGAGGTAGCATGTTCATTGACATATCACTTGACTGCCAAGGATACTGAGGAGCAAGCACATCTGCAAAAAAAAGGGGCATAATCAATCAAACTATCAGGTTTTTTATATTGACAAATTAAACAAGACAGCTCAACCAGAACTTCAATTTAAAAATCAAAACAAATCTTAAAATCTTAATTTCTAAATTTTGGACAGATTAAACCCTCCAATAACAGCTGGAAAACATCTCACGATGGAACAATTCTGTAACTGTAGATGTCTACTCTGCAAGAGAGGTCCATTTATGCAGGTAGTTCTTGATAACTCAGATACTCATACAGAGCTTTTCACCTTCCAAGCACAGTTTGAACTGACTTAGCATTCACAACCACTGGCAGTAATGAAAATTATCCCTGTCTGTCAGTACACAAAAACAGATAAAAATACTAGATTAAAAAAAATTTCAGGTGGATCATAAAAATTCAGAGAAAAAAGTTGTATCCCAATTTGCCTGAAACACCTGTATTTGAACCAGCTGAGAATGGAAGCCAGTGTTTTACACTGTGTGGACATGCTTCAATGCTAGAACCAGTCTGCTATTAAAGCAGGCTGAATGTGTGTGCTAAGCAGCCTCTAAGTTTTGAGGCTACCTGGCAGCCCAGTGACTGGCTTGCACATTCACTAAGGACTCAGTAGCTGGACATCTCTCTGCAGAAGTCTCCAAAAGGACTAGATCCCATAATTAGCTTTCTCAGGACATGCCTCCACACACCAACACATTCAGGATCCCAACACAAAATGCCAGGGCAGCCTCAACTTAAATGAATGTTTTCCTCTTACCTTGACAGTCTAGTTATGTGAGGATTTAACTTGACAGAGGAGCCCAAAATTCCATTAAGAACTTTACTTGAGGAGTTTAAATCCTACACTCGCCAGCTTCTCAAGGAAAATTCCCAAAATTCCTTTCAATTCTTAGAGACAGCACTCAAAAGTGAACAGATCAAGTCTGCATCCTCTAAGGCAGAGGAGGCAGCCAGAATGGGCTCTACCAACACTTACACAAATAAATGCTCAAACTCCATTAGCAAGTCACAACCTTAACATCTCCTCTGACCATATTTCAAAACAACAGAAAAGATACGTGGGCCAATCCTCAGCATTTCCTTGGTGGGTTGCTATGGACAGATGTCAGGGTCCTACCCCTATCCAGTTCACTGACCCAGTTTATCCAAGGCCAGAGGTTTACAAAGTGAGACGATGCAGAATTTCAAGTCATTTCCTAAGAAGTGACAATAGGATTAGACAGATAATCTGAAACACAAAATCCAAATTTACTATTTCTCCAGTGCAGTGGCAACAGGGTTTTTTAAAACAAATTCAGCATAAGTTTTGAGAACAAGCTTTCCATAATGCCTGGAAGTGGCTTAACAGTCAGGTAAGAACTGTTACAGATCTCCTATAAATCCAAACTAAGGCTTTTTTCACAATTTAGCCTAACCATGGTAGATTAATACTGCACAGGTACAGGACAACTGAACTCTTGATTCAATTACTGTAGTTTACTGCTAAAGTCTATTTTAGTATGAAAAAATGAAACCCACTGAAGTCAGTGGAAGTGCCCATTTCACTAAGCAGTTAAGGGATTAAAGCTCAATTCCTACACTCAATGTACTGTCTCAGCAGCTGTCCCTTGCCATGTCTTTTCAAGCCAGAACTTCTAAGAAGAGTCAAAGAAGGGTAGGGGATAACCATAAACTGCTTTTCTTCCAAATACAGCATTCAGAATTGCATACTTTGTCATCACTACTAAGAAAAAGTTGCTTTGAAAATGCTTTTTTCTAATATGATTGGCTATCACTCAGTTTACTCATTTAAAATAAATGAAGGTAACTGAGTTTTGTTTGTATTGACTTAGTTTTAGTGGCTGCAGTTCAGCATGAAGTAAAAAAAAAATTATGCAATTTCTAATTGTTAACTTTATTTACTAGGTCTTTACTGCTAGGGAACAACATTAACCATAATTTTCATTGCTTTACCTCTGATTTGCCTTTGCTAAGACAAACGTATAATTGCTGTGACTGCATAAGGAATAAAGAAAAGCAAAACAAAGTACTGAGTTTCACTTACCTGGCAGTCTGCCTGCTGCAAGTGCATCCCCTGGTAAGTGTCCATTAACTCCATTGGTGGATGGGTTGTTCATCTGACCCAAGAGACCACTCCTCATTTCCAGATCTGTAGGATATGGCCTACGAGGGTCCCCTTTAAGAAAAAAAAGAAGAATGCTTCGAAATATTTAACAATTGCCTTGCAGACATTAGCTTTACCTTCAGTGCCTAGTTTAATGACCAAAAAAGTCCATACTCTTGATTGACTGCATCAGCAATGAGCATCACACTGGTTTTATTAAAATCCAAGTCTGTCTTTCAATTAGACTTTCTTTGTTCATTTAAACTTGTCAGAAAAAGCATGTTTAAAGAGAAAACCCAAAGAACCCAAAACAATTACAACCAAAAACCCCCACCGTGTTTAAAAGATATCTTTGCTCTCCCTGCTACTTCACAGCTAGACAGCAAGGACATGAATTGGATCAAATGTATTTTCATTTTGGACAAAGAGGGTAGTATGCAAAATTGAGACATCATAATAAAAGTCTTGCTTCTGACTCCACTACTTACTAATATTCTCTGAAAGGAATATTGTAAGGGGCAAGAGGGAAATAAGCACATAGAAAAGCCCTTAACATACTTGGCTTTGACTTATAAGCGGGGCCAACATGCAGGGAAAAAAGGCAAACAAAGGAGAGCAGAGGAGGCCAGTGTGTTAATGGAAGCATAGTTTCACAACCTTTAGGAGACGCATGTGAAGTCCACAGGGCTTTGGATATCCATTTTTATTGAAAATATTAGATATAACAGCTGAAAACAATGATACTCTAAGAAACCCTAGTGGTTTTCACTGTATAAAAACATTGTAAGACCAGATAATAACCATTATTTATTACAAAAAAGAAATCTACTGTGATAAACACAATAGTTACCTGGTACCCATGTCAGAGGGGCACAAACAGCGTTGCTAGCACTGATCCTATGGGCATATTTAATTATTTCTTCAGAAGAAATGGCACCTGAAAGAATGGAAAAAAAATTGCTGCATTCTCAAGAGATTGCATCATTTAATTATTTCAGAATATTGGACACTAATATCTAAAAGACTGGGAATGTGATTCTGGCAAACACTGAGAGCCTGGTCCAAAAGCAATGACTGTTTAGAAGATACTCAAACTATGCAAAGATGAGCTTTGCAGTGAACTGATTTTACAGCCAAGAACTCAGTACACCTTTGATGTCAACAGTTCCCCAATCCTGTGAAAAACACAAAGAATCTCTTAAACAAGTGTACTTGACAAGCGCAATTCCTAAAACTTCACCTCCTGCTTTATAATAGAATTTTCAAATCAGTTTTTTTTGTTTGTTTTGTAATTGTAGAGCACACCCGTAGGAGTCCTTCTAAATGTGTGCCTGTGTTAGAGTAACAGAAACTTTATGAAATTCCTTGATTTTTTAGATGAAAGAGGCATAATAAAATGATAAAAGGCATTGTTAAAAAAAAATAACTGAAGAAAATGCCTCCCCTCCCCCCCAAAAAGTCAGTTTAGCTTGGTAAGTGCCACAGAATGGCACCAATTGCTACAAATACAATCCAGTATCAACAGCTAGTCAGTCTTTCAAATACAGTCTTTCATCTACACACAAACATTCTCTTCTTTTCCTCAACAAACCTATTGGGGCAATTTGGTAAGGCACTTACGTAATCAGGTATGCTATTATCAGTCCAAGAAGACTGTTGAGACATTTTCATATTAAGATATGTTTGCCACAAAATAAAATTCATTCCTGCCTTTATTCTGAGAAAATGGTTATGGCTTCATAATGAAATGGAAATTTGTTTATATATAAAGCATCTGAAATCTGTGATTGTAGAATTAGAAACATAAAAAATAAAAAAGCCCCAATTTGAGCTCACTAACAACTTCCTTTACAATTGCAGTTATGGATTGTGTACAATTATGGATACTCACCTTTTCGTGCTTTTTCAATTGATTTCAGTTTTTCCTTTGCCTGATAAACAGCTGTTGCCTAGTTGTAAAAAATAAAAACCCACAAAGTAAACCTTCAATGCATCTTTAATTTATAAATGTCCACATAAAGTCGGCTCTGTGAATAAACCCTTTCATTTAATTGCATTTTAAGAGAGAAACTACTCAGTGAACATTTTCAAAATATAGAGAAATGAAGTAGATTTAGAAGAATATTAGCATTATAAACCAAAACTGAATACCATAACTAAACAGTGTTTGACTACTGAGAAAAAACCCAAACCACTAAGCTCTTATGAAGTTTTAAATATTTAAATCTTCTCAATCTAACACAACACCACTTTCCCCGGAATCACCTTTTCTACAAGTAAATGCTCAAAAGCAAATACATCATTATGAACTTACCAGTATGTGCTCTGCTTCTTTTAGCTGTTTCTGCAGCTGCTGAATATCATTATCCCGCTTTTCTACTACCTTCTCTAAAAGCTGCATTTCGTGATGGATTTTTCCCTGATCAACTGCCAACTTCATTAGCTCTTGAAACTCTCCATCCCTCTGAATCAGCAGTTCCAGGATCTATTGAACAAGAGTTTTGTAGAACTTTTAATTTGGCTAGAGTAACAACACACCCTCAGTCATGCAACAAAGAAGAGCAAATGACATCCAGAGGAGTATTTTTGTTTGAATGAGAAATGAAACAAAATTTCTTCCTGCTTGCAGAAACAGCCTATGAACCATAGAAGAAATGAACAAACAACAGGAGAACCAAGAATGCCTCTGTAGTAGGGCCAAAACCTCATCATCTCCACTAGCTTGAAGATAGGCAAGGACAAAGGGAAAAAGAAAAAACAAACGGAAGACCAGAAAAAAACAGAAGTAAAGAATTATGCTTACCCAAAGAAACACAATTCAGAAAATCAGCTTACCTGGCTCTCCTCTCCTGGTTGTGGAAGCTTCTGATTTCTTGAAATTGCCAAAATTTCAATTAGTTCCCTGAAAGGAAAACTCTATTTGCACAATTTCCTAGGGCATTATCACATCAAATCATCCCAAAATTGTCAGAGTACTGGTATCATTACAAAAGTATTCATGGACTTGAATATATTATATTTTAGAGTACAGTGTGGGCAGGGATTTCTCAACCAAGAGACTACGTTTTTTTCTTTGTTATTTGAGCTCATGAAGTACTCATGTATTTGAACTCAAGAAATGTGCTAAGTTCCTGGCCAACTATAAAAGACAAAAGCAGAAACTGAGTGAAGAAACAGCATAATGAAGTGCACGCATACCCTTCTTCTACTACCTTTTTTTATTTAAAGAGAGCGTCTTCACTGATTTACTTCTCTACGTTTTCTCCATTTTTTCCCAATAAACTTGTAGTTTAGAGCAATTAAGTCCACACCTTCAAATACCTACAGAGTCTGCTGTGCAACAAGTATTTCCACAATGGTATATTAGCTGTGTATCAAACACACAAAAATACTTTTTAAATCCTAATAATATTCTCGTGCTAGGTTAGAAGTGCTTCTCAAACAGATCTCTTGATCATGCTTCCAGGTACCCAGATACTCTGCCACTGTTCTGAAAAGCCAGCAAGAACCTCTGAGGACCATGATGCAAATAGGCATTTTCTGTAAATTCAGTAGCTTGGCTTCTAAGGCTCTGAATGGCAGCTCAACCCTGTGGATGAGTAACTGTCTATCTGAAGACACTGTCCTTGGAAGTACTGATGCTCTGCTTGGTCCAGTGTAAGCAGCTCAGTGGGATGTATGACTAATACAGCAGTGGGGCCAGAACCTTACGATAAAACCAGGTACTTTTCAAAATGTCTGGAAAAAAAAAAACCAGAAAAGCTCTAAATAGCATCCTGGTCTACATCTCTTGGTCACTCCTTAACACTACATTGATTTTAAACAATTAGAGAATAAAGAAACTTGTCACTGTTGCTAAAACTTTATTCTACCTGACCAACACTGAAGAGTAGCAAATAAAATCTGTTTTAAGTAGGTCAAGTACCACCATCCAGGCTGTTGTCATGGAGTGCTGTAATTCTATCCTGTGTTAGGCAGATAATGTACAGATGTAGATTCTAAACTATATGAAGACTACAGATTAGACATGTTGCTTAATTTTTGCCCCTACCACCAAGCAGTATTGTGACTGAGAAAGGCCTAGCTCCAGGGTGCTGCAACACTTTGCCGACCAACAGGAAGACTCACTAAATGCTGCTGAGGGTTGCTCTGGAGTCATTATGGTAGAACACCAGCTCCAACATTTAAAAAAAAAAAGTAGTTTAGATAAAGTACAAGTTTGGGGGTTTTTTTCCATACACACGTGTTCTCCAGCAACCCTTCTGCCACAATAAAATCTATGACTGAGGATATAACCTAACCAGACACAACAAAAGCATGTCACCAATACCTTGTCCTACTCTTGGTAATCACAGAGTGAGCGAGCCACATGAATAGCACAGGTTATTCCCTCTGAAAATGTTTTCCTAAGCTTCTGCTCTCCCTGAAATGTGGAAAATAATGAGGAACTAGCTGAACTTCACTGTCAACTGTGCCTCCACAACGTGGTTGACAGCTTGGATGGGGGATTACCAGTCTGGCCTCAAGAGCATTGACGAACCAAGTATCTGAGCACTTACATCACTCTAAAGACGAGCTCTTCAGCCTACTTTGAGTGAATTTAACACTAATGCTGGCAATGATCAGAAGAGTTTATGTCATGCAACACCATCTACGTATTTCTGATTTAAGCATAAATTTTAGTGACTAATAAAATGCCTAAAATCGGTGTGTGAGTGTGCTGTTCACAGGAAATGCAGGTGTCAACCAACTGAGAAAGGAAACTGGGAGAATAAGGAAGCGCTCCTTCTCTCTGAAAATGGGAAGCCAGGTACCACCGATGCTGTCCCACTGGGATGAGGGCCGGGAAGCAGCGCGCAAGGCCGGGCCGAGCCCCCGGCGCAGCACCAGCCCGTCTCCCGCAGGCGCCGGCCTGGGGACGGCAGGAGAGCAGGCAAACGTGTACCCGAGCCGAGCCGGGCCGGGCCGGGCCGGGCCGGGCCGGGCCAGCAGTCGAGTCGAGTCGAGTCGAGCCGGGCCGGCCCCCTCCCATCCCAGCCTCTGGGGCTCCCGTTCCTCCCAACGCCCCCGCCGGGGGCTCCGCGCACGCACCGCGCCGGGAGCCCTCATCCCACCCCCGGCACCCCACCGCCACCTGGGGCCGACGGGGGCCGAGCGCGGTACCTGGCCAAGAGCTCGAGATCCTCCAGCGCCGCCAGGAGCCGGTCCCGGGTGCTGCTCCGCTCCCCGCCTCCCCCGCCCGCCGCCACCGACACCGACGCCGCCGCCGGCGCCGCCGCCATCGC
>WBMZ01002002.1:0-157193 GCA_013400975.1 Atrichornis clamosus | reverse complement strand
ATATATATATATACTGTATACACTATATATATAGGGCTGATACTTTGGGTAGTTTATGATATCGCCTAATATTATTGGAGGAAAAAATAGGGTTGGCCTGGCTTATAGAAGGGACCCAAACTATGAAGGACCCCACATTACAGACAAGTTTATTTAACATGCTGTAGTAATGAAAACTTTTCATTGACCTTGATTAAAATGAAATTTTATATATATGTATATGTATAATATATATATTTTGAACAGGTAATTAGGAAATGCTTCACATAAGCTTAATCTTGTGGAATGTAATGGAGGAACAGCTGCCATGACTCTGGAGTTGCTTCAGTCTTACAATGACAAAATGATCCTCTTGAGATATTCTCCTTTAGGTTGAACAAATTCAACTTCTAGCATTTTACAAATTACTGAGCTGACACATTTTTCTCTCCCCTTTCCAAGGTACCTTTCCTAATTTTCCCCCCTTTTTCTATAGGCAATATGAAACAGTTGTTCCTCTCGAAGATTCTGTGGTAACTGAAGTCACAGCGACGCTGCAGGAATGGGCCGTGCTCTGGAAACAGCTGTATGTGGTAAGAACAGTGCTCCTCTTCTTGGACATCTCCCATACCCTGGGACAAGTGTTGCCTGCCTTTTTGCATTTGGAAACAATCAGAATCAGTATCAGAATAGTTGGATTCCTTGTATCTAGTGGGGGTTCCCTAAGAGAGAGAGTTACATGGGCTACATTGGAAATGTCAGCAGTTCTGAAATTCTACCTTCAGATCTGAAAGCTTCGTTGTTAAAAAAAAACCCAAACAAAACAACAATTTTAAAGTATTATTAAATATGTAAGAAATAATATGATAGAAGATTTCTGTAAGTCCCATCAAAGACTTCAAAGAATTATTCAGCACAGTTTGTAAGTATTTGTTTTAGTGTCTAGAGTCTGAAAGGGGAAGAATTCAATCTGTGGGGGGTTTTGTACAGTTGTTCTGCCATTAATTAGAAATAAACACTAGCATAAGTGTATTGAGTTTTATACACATCTGTTTCATATAATTGTCATTTGCTGCCACATAATGTCTCCTACATTTGCTTTCATCCTTGTTCTTGTCTTACATTTTAATGGCCAAATCCCATGAAAATGCAGATAAAAAACTTGCACATTGGAATGTGTTTTCCTGATTTTTATTTTCTTTTTTTACTTTAGTAATTGCAGGCCTTAACTGTAGGATTAGGACCAAGAACTCTAGGTGGTAGAAGCCTCCATTTCACTTCTCTCCTTCCTTTAGAGAAATCCTTCTACACAGAGCTGCAGCAGCTTTGTTTCCTCATTTAAACCTGAAGTTACAGTAGTTAGATATCTAGGAAATAAACCCAGAAAGGATCCATCAGAGTGAATCTAGTGCATCTCCAGCATGACCAGCTGTGTTCTGTACTTCCTTCAAAAAGCAAACAACTCTTACAAAATCAGTTTTACTTCTGTTGGTCCCAGTTCTTCTATGGGGTTATGACCCCATGTCACTGAAGGCATTCTCTTGGAAAGGAGCATCTGATCTGGTGGAAGAGGGGCAGGGAACATGGTATATACACTTTTTTTATACCACTCTTTATACCTTGTACTCCTCCTTTTTCCATTTCACATGATTACCTCTCTGGTGTAGGGGAATAAAGTGATCTTTTCTGTTTTCTCCCTGCAAGATTTTTTATTTTTTTCCACTCTCCCCAGTGTCAGCTGAAGATGACAACAGTAATACTGGCAATGCTATTGAATTGGAAAAAGGGGAATAATTTTACCTACAAATGAGTTAAACTTCCTTTCTACTAATGTATTTCTTTTTTATTGTTAACACCAGTTCCTTGAGGGAAGGAGAGAGAAAGCTCTAGCTATAAACTTCCATTTAGTGATTTTTCTTTCTGGGACTGCTTTCTATTGTAGCTCATTATATTTCTTATAACATTGCACAAAACATTATTGTATTCTTAAATAACAGGGGAAAGAATTTACTGTTCTCACAGAACTTTGGAAGGAGGCATCTGCTCCATGACAAGAAGAAATTGGCAGAGCTCCTGAGTAGAAAATACATTGTGTTGTGGGTTTTTTTCCCAAAAATTAAAAAAAAAAATTCTAGTATAGTAATAGTCACAGAACTGTTTAGATTGGAAGGGACTTCTTGAGGTGATCAGCTGGCTTCCTTCTGGAGGAGGCTCAGTGAAACCATGTTGACAGGACTGCACCAGTCAGGTTTTGGGTTCCTTCTAGATGGAGACTCCACAACTTCCCTGGGCCAAGCTGTGAGTGTTTGACCACCCTCAGTGATTTCTTATGCTCCGGGCCACTGATCCAGTACCAGAGCCCTTCTGACATAAATGACAACGCACACCACAGTTAAGTGGGTAACAGACATTTGTCCCTTTTATGGGCTGTACACTGGAAGACTGAGGAGATGCACCGAGGTGCCCAAATGGCTGTGGCAAAGCTGGGGTTAGGATTTTATACTTGGTGTTCAGGCTGGAAGCGATGTAAGGCCATCTCTTAAAATATATTAAAAGACTAAATGGAAATCCTTGCTTGTTGTTGGATCAGCACCAGCAGAAATTTTTATTATTCCCAAACTGTAACAAGAATCATCTAAGAAATGTAATGAATGTTATTTATCATTCTGCTGTGCATAGTCAGTTTTGTAAAAAAGTTCAAGTGCTGGTTGTTGCAGAGACACTCCCAGTAGGTCAGTGCTTGCAAAGGGCCCTTCACTGGTCCGTGGGGCTGCACTGGGACAGCTGCCAAACAACATGGACAGCCACTCTGAACATCTCTGAATAGTCTGAAATGTTCATGTCATGCTTTTTGGTGAACTCCCTGCTTGGATTACGGTGTGAAAAACCAAGTTGGTTTCAATTAAAAATTGCCAGCAGTTACCTTAGTGGTATTGTTGAGGTGCATTGAAAGGTTTGTATTTGTCTCTCAGTTAAACAATAGGAGCTGGAATGCAATACTCAGAAAGCCTGGAATGATTAAAACATTGCCTGGAGAGGGATGTTATGTTGTTCCAAGATAAGAAAGCTCAGCTGACAGAAAACTGGAGAGAGGAGGAGAACAGTGAGAAATGGAAAGGTGAAGTGAAGCACAGCTTTGAGATAGCTGTAGAAAATTAGCTTGTGTAGAATATTGGTAATCTTCCTTATTTCCTTCTGACCACAGAGAGGCCGTGCTAGTACTGGGAATAAACTGTGCATGGGGAAGCTTGAAAAATTCCAAGTTACAGGAGTTGTGCAGCAATTTTAGTTTAGATGTCTGAAAAATATATATCAGAAAGATTAGCCTGAGATCATTGCATTAAACAGGGCTGTGATATTCTTGTAATTTTTGCTATCAAGGTGAAAGCCATGTGTTGGTCGTAGAAGAAAAAGGCATTTGTCTGTAATGAGTTCACAGAGAAAGGCCTGTGCCTGAAAGGAATTTGAAATAGAAAGATGTATGATGTGTTCTTTGCTTTACTGTGATAACACATTATGCTCTGAGTAGCTGGATTCTGATCATGTAACTCCTTAAATGCTGACAAAACAACAAGTTTTTTGAAAACACTAGAAGTTTTTCTCAAATTGGAAAGCTATACAAATACTACTGGTATGGAAGCTATTAGAATTTGTTATTTATGTTGGGTGGGTTTTTTAGTAATAATGATAACATTTTAAAAAATTCTATGCCTACCTANGCTGGATTCTGATCATGTAACTCCTTAAATGCTGACAAAACAACAAGTTTTTTGAAAACACTAGAAGTTTTTCTCAAATTGGAAAGCTATACAAATACTACTGGTATGGAAGCTATTAGAATTTGTTATTTATGTTGGGTGGGTTTTTTAGTAATAATGATAACATTTTAAAAAATTCTATGCCTACCTAAAAAAAAAAATCTTTAAAAAATAATTGAATAATCAGAAATATAACTTTACTCCTATATTAAATAATAAATATTTAAGGTGATACTATGTTGATGGTTCTGGGCCCATAGTGACAGGACAAGGGGTAATGGTTTTAAACAAAAAGAGGGGAGATTCAGACTAGACACAAGGAAGAAAACCTTTACTTTGAGAGTGGTGAGGTCCTAGCACAGGTTGCCCAGAGAAGTTGTGACTGCCCCATCCCTGGAAGCGTCCAAGACCAGATTGGCAAGGCTGGTCTAGTGGAAAGTGTCGCTGCCTATGGCAGAGGGTTGGAACTGGATGATCTTTAAAGTTCCTTCCAACCCAAAGCATGCTGTGATTCTGTGAAAAGAGCACATTTTCCCCTGTTTGAAAATGTAATCTGTGTGCAGACGATCCAGTGTCATGGAAAGTGAGTTCAGCATGAAAAGAGCAGTTCTCTGCCTTCTGATCTGCCTGTAGCCAGGCTGTATCCTGTATCCAGGCTTCTAAGATGAGCTGAAACAGTAAGATTTAGTAACTCCTTTCTGTCAAAAAAGGCTACTGTTCTGTTTAACCTACTTGGTTTGGATTTTCCTACTTTCACTGCCATTGTAAAAATCATGAGGAGGGAGTTCACAGGATCTGAGTGTTTAAAATCTCTCCTTTGTAGCCACCAGAGTTTCTGCTAATGTGGGTGGAGTTTCTGATAACCCCAGCTGACCAAATGTGTGTGTGCACACAGTTGTGTGTTGAGTACTGTCAGCAGGTGCCCAGACCCAGTATCTTGTGTTACTGTTTTGCCTGTCACTAATACTCTGTGATGTTCTTTAGATCATTTGGACACAATAATTATGTCCTTTTGTGGGAAGCCTAAGAAATTGAGAAGGTTTTACTTATTGTTTCCCAGTATTGCAAAGGCAATAAGCAAAAGATGTGAGTGATTCCGTTCCCCAATACTGTACTTAATTAGGAGTGGAGGAGGAAAGAAAAGTGAGATTATTAGTGTACCACTATAAGCAGCTGAGCCTGTTGTTGTGCCTGCTCCAAGGGACAAGGAAGAGAGAGCAGAAAAGCAAAAACAAACCTTGGGGAGACTTGTGTAGGCACAGAGGTGGATAAAGATGCAAAGTTGCATTTGTTACAGTGAAATGTGTGTGTGCAGCTCTCGTGTAGTTGCCCAGCCCAGTGTACTGACTTCTGTTGAGACAGCAAAATGATAGGTTGTTCACTTTCTCTCTTACCCTGTATGTGTTGGTAAGATTTGTTATTTTTATATTACTTCTAAATAAAGGATCTGCAAGTTCTCTGTAAGCTTTTGTTAATTAGGTCAAACAAGACTCCTGTGAGTTGTTAAGTCAGCTAAGGAGATCACTGAAACTCACCGTTGGTGCACAGTAGCTATTTTAACTGTAAAAAAAATTCCTCAGAGTTTAAGATGTGATGTGAGGACTATTTCTGTAGAAGGAGCAGATGACTGTGGAGAGACCAAACATAATTGCCCAATTTAGAATTTGGTCAGATCAATAATGTTAATTTGCTACTTTTATGCAAAGGGGAGCGGGGGATGTGTGGACTGACTTCTTGTCTAGTTTTAGGAGTAAGATCTAATGGTGTTGGGGATAGATGGAATTTTTGCCAGCTCAGTGTGAGACCAATTTCCCATTGGCTCATTTTAAATATCCTGAGGGATCCTATTAAGGAACAGAGTGGGTAACAGGACTTGGTGCAATTGCAGCTATGTGATTTGGGTGGTTTTGGGTGTCCCTAAAATGGAAGCACTAGTTAAAACTCATCTTGAAAAATGCCATTCACTGAATCACTGAGGTGGTTTACTCTTACAGTGAGTGTTCTATGAGACATTTTTATTTAGTGAGATGTGTTTTGCTCCATATCTGATAAAACATGGAACTGCTGATGGATTTTCCAAAATTCATAGAGAAAAAAAAGGTGATACGACCTAAAATGGATGTGCTGCATCTGATGTCTGCATCAGAAGGTCTCCCTTGAAGGAACAGAATTTCTTCAAGTCGAGGCTGAGCATATTTTAGACCCTCTTAAATTCTGTGCAAACAAACTCCTGGAAAGATGATGTTTGTACTCAGACATATGTACAGAAATAGTATTACTTGTGTACATGGCCCTCTTTCCTCTTTCTCATTTTCATGTCATTTTCAAGGTTACCTGCAAATAGAAAATTCCTTTAGGGTGATTGTTCAGGTTTGTGAAAGAGACATTTTAAAAGAATCTGAAGAGCTTGTCTGGTCTCAGTTGACACTGACAGAGAGACTCAGAGTTATCACGTTAGAAGACAGGACTGTGGATAGTAATGTTCAGCAGTATTATGGATATTTTTATAGCTTTCTATGTTTGGAGTGAAGGATGAATTTTCATGGAACTCAGGAGTTTGAGGCAGCTGATAGTCTCATTAAGTGCTGCACAGCATATAAGGGAAACTAAGAGTAAATATTTCCACTTTCAGTAGCATCTAGTTCTTCAGTTCCTCAAAGGGAACAGTGCATTGAGAAATCATCTCATTGCTTAGCAACTGAATCTGGGGCTTTTAGAAGATTTGTTATTTGATTACTAGAAAATACTTGAAGATTTTTCTTGATTGGGTTGTGATGGGTGTGTGCAGAAGAATTTGGAGAATGCAGAATGATGAATACTTCAGCATTGTATGCATAAGGTGGATACCTTTGTAATTCAGTATGTTTATTCATGGAGGGGGAAGCTGTATATAAACCATGGAACATCCCAGGTTGAAAGGGACCTTGAAAATATCATCTGGTGCAACCTTTTGCCAGGGAGAGATCCTAGATGAGATTGTCTGTCACCCTGTCCTAGTCCAGTGAATGGTTGTTCTTATTATATGAGATTTCTTTCTTGCATTGGGATGAAGACTCTCCTGGTGTAACTTACACCCATTGCCCCTTGTCTTCTCCCTGTGTGTCCTTGTGAAGGGAGAGCCTCCATCCTCTTTGTGAGGATGTGCTAGTACTGGAATTCTGTGATGAGATCCCCCTGAGCTGCCTTAGACAGGGAAAAAGGACCCAGCTGCTTTTGTCTTTCCTCACAGGGCAGGACCTTCAGCCCTTGGATACCTTTGTGCCCTTCCTGTGGACCTGCTCCAGTCTGTCCCATCATTCTTGAATTGTGGGGGACAGAATAAAGACCTCAGTATAAAAGTGTCACAGTGCAATTAATGTCTGCTCATTATCTTAGACAATTAGAAGGCTTTGTATCTAAAATCATAGACTTCTACACTGCTTAGGTGTGTTGGAAGGTTGAGTAGAAGCCCTTCTTGTGCTATGTCAAATTGAGAGTTGAATTTACATAAATGTATTAGTTATGGTTTCTTGGAGGTCTGTAGGGGGATGTCATGACCCCTCTCTATATTTCTTCCTTGGAAGAGCAGTACTCATGTAGAAATTACACTTAGTATTTATTAGGTCCCTGCTATAAAATTCAATCCATTTCAGTACATCTCCCCTTAGCAGTGACTTGCTGAAGTTCAGTTCAAGTGCTTCATATTTTAAAGTTATAACAGGTTCACATAATTATTATTTTTTCCTTCCCTAATTTTAAGAAATTTAATGCAGTCAGTCCCTTCCAGTGATTTGTGGAAGACTGAGCTTTAAGGAACTAAAAGTAAGTATAAGTTTTTAGAAGAGTAAAAAAGATTAGTTTATAAGCAAATCTTACACCATTAAAATCTGAAAAATTATGGTGATTGATTGGAAAGTTACTTTTCTTTGAAGACCACAGAATTTTATGGCAGTTTATTGGGTTTAAAGAGCTGTATAACAAGGAACCATATATGCAGTACCTTTCATTTACTGCTACATAGAGATTTATGGTATCGTGAAAGATTTTTAGGATCAACTAGACAGTTTTTATGTATTTTCAAACAAACAAAAGGTTGACTATAAAACAAAAACTGCAAAGTATCAATCAAACTGTGTGGGAGGATAATATGTTTTGAGTTACCATGGAGATTAATAGATTTTAAAAGAAAAGACAGAGTTAAATGTAAGTCACCTTCTGGTGTCCTTTGCAAGTCCTACGGTGACAAACTACATGCAGAGTGTTTTTATAATGTCTTGCTTTGTAGGAAAATGTTATTTAGTCGTTGATATGGGAGGTTATAATATGCTTTTTTATTTTGGTAAATAGAGTAGTTGTATTACTGACATTCACAGCAAATTGTGTGGGGATTTGGAGGAGTTTTTGGATTAAATTAAGTATTAACTGGTTGTAGTTAACAAAGAGCTCTTTCCTCTTAGAACAGTATCCAGTGTGTGTGCTGAAAGCAGTGTTGCAGTACACATGTAAAGTACCTGTGTGATATTAAAACGGGGGAATCTGATTTTATTGAGTGTTGGTTTAAGACGACCGACAAGGAAACAATTTTCTCAGGGGAAACCAGTAGCTGACCTGCAGATTATTTCAGACTGTTTTTATTGTAAACATGCTGAACACTGAATTACATTAAGTCAAGGAAAGTAGTTTTTAATCCAAACATTGAACAGAAGTTTGAGAATGTCTTCATCTATCACGGGAGAGATTCACCTGGGCTGGCCCAAGTCTGGTGGTGTTACAGAATTGCATTTGAAATGGAGGCAAATAGTAGTATGGTTTGATTTTAGTTTTCTGAAGATGTATTTTGAGACAACATGGCAGTTTGTGTTGGGTTTGGTTTTTAAAGAACAGAAAATTGAGAGGGGGGAAAAAGGGCTAGGGGAGATTGGCAGTCTGGCTTTTTGGAGTGAGTGAGCAAGGTTGTGTGCATGCATAGAAGGGAAAAGACCGATCATCCCTAGTGGGTATTTTTTGGAACTAAAAAGACAGTTTGGATTTCATTTAATGGAAGACAGATACCTTTTTTAGCAGAAAAGCAAAGAACATCTGTCCTTTTGGCAGCCTGCATGGCACTGTTATCTGTGTGGTATGAAGAAGTGTCCTTCAGTCTTACCATGATTAATGTAACTTTCTGTTTCTATCCTTAAGACAGAGAGAGAAAAAGGTAGCTAACATATAATTATTATAATTACTAATAATTATTGTAATTTTAATATAAATATGTAGCAAAATTATATTTGTTTTCTAAGAGGAGTGGGTAGCAGAAAGTCTCACAGGTGGGAAGGGTAGAAAATCCGTGTAACATGGATCAGTGCAGCACAAGTGGACTAAATCCTTGTGACTGGAGTGGCAGAGAACAAACACTGGCTGCAGCAGTGGGCAGCACTTGGCCTGCCAAATCTGATTACTCTCTGCATTGTTGCACTTGGCTGGAGAGGAGGCAATGGTTGATAAACAAACAGGAATAAAAATGCATCTTAATTTAAAAACTCAGTAGTAAGTCTGGCAAATGGACAAATACCTAATTTTACATGCGGTATTAAGGTGAAATTAAAATATTTAAGATTATTATAGATCTGTTTCTTTTTTCTTGTTTAACTTCCAGCCACATGACTGTGGATGTACTGTAGGGATAATTGGTACATTCCAACTGCTCTAAAGGTGTAAGCAGGGTTGCAAAGGCAAACATCCAAGAACCAGGGAAATGCCAGGGTTCACAGTCCAGGCTACTTTTTCTCTAAGAGTTATGACCAGACCCTTAGGTCTGTGGTCACTCACCTTATGGTAGTGAGGCTGTGAATCCCATTCCCTGTCTGTCCCGGTGTTCTCCAGTGACTGGTGACTGTGACTTCCAGACACAGGGGGAGGCACTCTTCAGAGGAGGAAATGGCAGTGCTCCCTCAGAGAGGGTTGTGACCTTCCAGCTTCCCTGTTGATATTGTGGAGATACCACGACTTAGTCACACAGAATTAGTGCACAATTTTATATTTCAGTCTCCTTGTCTCATACCAAGGCAATATCTCTCTAGGCTTTCATGTATTTGCACAAAAATATTGTAGGTTTGAAGCACTTGGATGCTACATGTTATGTAGAAATCATTAGGAATGAGGAATACCTAACTTTATGGTGAGGTTTGAATAATTTTTAGTGAACTAAGCCCTAAGAACTGTACATTGAGCCACAAATGGGAATGAAAATCTGAATGGCTGTTCCTGGGTCAGTCAAAATAAAGAGAGGTTCTCCGTGTGGTCATGCAATCAAAAACTATTGTAAAGCACAAATACAGGAGCCAAGGCTAATTTTGGTTATTGTTTATCCACATTTTCTTGAGTTCTTGACTTTCTATTTGAGCAGATATCTCATAACGTAGTTATTTTTTTAACTGTTGGAATGGAAAAGGGGAAAGTTAATATAAATTGTAGCTTTGGAAACTACTCACCCAATTTCTTAAATGGTTGTTGTTACATCTTAGTTTTGAGCTAATAGTGATTAATGGCCTTTGGAGAAATGTGTTCTCCTTTCAGAAATTCTTCTGTTTCTTAAAGTTTTATTGTTTAATACAAGTTATCATGCTGTGTTTTACACATAAAGATTGCTTAAAATAGAATGAATATAAAGAAAGAAAAATAAAGAAATTGAGAGAAATTTGTATGAGAGAACTGAAACTCAGCTTCTCACATTTTTTTGTGTTCATCTGCCTGCAAATTTCATGGTGGTTTTGTTTCATTTTTAATTTAGAGTAGAGCCTTTTGCTGGCTGGTTGGTCATAGATGCAGCTTTGAGTTTAGCCATAAAAGTTGATTAAAGATAAAAAAAATTACTGATTGCCAAATTTGATTTCAAAGTCTTTAGCTGCTGTCACTGTTATCACTGTGCTGTATAGTGAGATACTCTCTGATTGTATGATTATCCCTGAAAATAGCATACTGCCTTTGAGGAAAAAATAAATAAATCTATCAGATGATATGAAGAATTTACTCCAAAAGATAAATGTATTTAGGGCACCCCAGCAGTTTATAAAACAAATACTAATTTCTTTTTACTGCCAGTCCTCACTGCCACTAAAAGGTGAAGATCTAGAGTGTTTAGGTGAGATCAAATACATATTACAAAAAACCCAGTTGCTGGAATAATGGAAAATATAAATCATATGTAGGATTATATTATTTTCTGATGGTAGCCCCTGATGCACTTGGAGCTCTTTGTATCAGTGGCTTCCTGTGGATGTGGTCTCCAGTTTGTGTTGCTGCAGCACCAACTCCTGCTGCTGCCAAGGGCCTGGTGAGGGCTGGAGGTGCCCGAGCACTGCCCAGGCAAACCCTGCATCTCTCAGGGGGTGTCTGAGAGGGGCTTTGGGGCATTACACAGGCAGGTGCAGAGACACAGGAAATACAGGAACCCCCTGTTGTGGGGATAAGGGGAGAAGTAATAGCTTTGGGTCCAAATAATTGCTCATGAAAATGGTGTTTAAGGTCCGCTCTTTGGTCAAAGCCTTACCCACAGCAGATAATTGTGTGCATGTGAAGCTTGGCACAAGGCTTCCTAAGGCCCATATAACTATATTAATTCTTTCTTTTCACTGCGTTTTGCTGAGCTGGGTGTGAGTTTTGCAATCTCTGTGAGCTGAAAGGACTTCTCGTAAACCTGGAAGATGCTGAGCCCTGAGTTTGTTATCTGAAGTGTGTGTTTGTTTCAGTAAAACGACAGCAGTCTGAGTTCAAAGCTCTTTACAGAGCAGGGCAAACAGTGGTGTCTTTTATGTTCTTTGCTGTTCAAGCATTGGCTGTTTGATCTACATTAAATTGTGGTTGATGGAGCAGATTTCAGTTTATTCTTTCCAATGCGTCCTTAAGAGTTGATGGGGATTTGTGAGTGTCTGCTCTGTAGTCTGCGCAGGGATGGAGCTGAGACTGCATCCTGTCACAAGGAAAGGGACACTTCTTTAACACCTCTCTGGACTTCCCACACTGATGTGAGGTGGCACTGCTGCTGAGAGAGGCGGTTTGTCTCCTGCTGTCCCCTCCTGTCCCTTTGGGAAGCAGCAGTGGTGTGGGCACGGAGCAGCCGCGTGTCCCTGGGCGGTCACTCGGCAGCTCTCAGGGAGTCTGAGCTTTCGTTTGATCCAGTGCTCAGAGCCCTTCCAGTGGTGCTTATCAAAGATGCAGGTTTATAGTTATTATATTACTGTACGTCTTTCTTTGATTTAAGAATAATACAAGTTTCTTTTATGAATTAGCCTAAGCTCAGTTTATTGTGTACATGTGCAAAAACAGGTGTTAAAGTCCTAGAAGTGATCCTTGTGTTATTACATTTCCACATCTATTACTGACAGCACTTAATAATTTTTCTTTTAAGTCAGGGTAGGCCAGTAAAGGATTGAAGGCAGTAATTTTATTTTGGGAATCCATCTGTGCCTTTCTCCGTATTTCTTCCCAACAGCCTCAGAACTTGAGGAAGCAATTAATAAAGTCTTTCTGGTTTGTATGAGACCTGACAGGCTCAGCCACCTTGCAGAGTGCAGAGAGAAGCCCAGAGTTACCATTTTTAAGGAGTAAAGTAGTAACATATTTGGTATCAGAATTTGTGTTTTGACCTGAATATCTCAAGTTTAATTTGAAGTGCATGGGGCCAGTTCCCTTCCACTTCCAGTTTCTCTGCAGGTGATATTCTGCCCAGTGAGTGCCTGGTGCTGGTCAGTGCTTTTCCTGGTACTGTCAAATGGGCTTATTATTTTCTCATTAGAGGAACATGCTTGGAAACCTCCTTAGATAGGATTTAATGAACTTTAAAATGTAGCATAGAATAGTGAGTCATAATACAAAAAGAAAATTACCTTATTTTCTGTGTAAACAGGGAAAGAGCAGCAGTAGAGGTTTCTTTTTAATCTGTTTGATTGTGTGTTCACTAATGAAAAGGAAACTGTAAAGAAACAGGTGTGTGGCAGGTTTTCATGAAAGAGTTAATGAAATTACTAGAAATAAAAATGTTAATTATGGAATAGTTGTTAGAATAGAAGGGAGGGAAGAGGAAAAGAAAATCTTTGGGTTTGGGGATTTTTTTGTAACAACCAAATAACTTTATTGTATATAGGTATTACTTGTATTTTAATTTTATTTAAAAGTATGTGGTGATGGAAGCTTTAGATCTTGGAAGTTAGTGGATGTGCTGGATCCTTAGAGAGGTGCAGTATATCTTTAACATTTCAAAAATACAGTTTAGAAAACCCAAACTAATGTGTCACTTTGAATAGGGAGGTACCTATTATGTAAGATGTGCTTTTTTAGCAGACATCAAGCCCTGTCACCTCTGCCGTGCTCACAGAGCCCTGTGCAGGGTGGCAGCTCAGTTCAGGCTGTGCTCTGAGGACCAGCCCCAAGCCTGTCAGAACTCCCATCACTGGCTCACTGGGCTCAGATGTTAAACACAACGCCCGCCCTAAATGTTGGGAAAATTTGATTTGGACTTTTATACAGTGAGCTCAACTACCCCATTTCTACCATCTAACACTTACCCATCATCTGTCCCTTTTTGTCTCATTCTTTCCAGGATCCCAATCTGAACTTCTCATTAACTTTTCATCTCCCTTTCCCTGGTTCCCTGATAGTTACTTCCCAGTCAATCCCAGTCTTTATTTTGGTGAAACCTTAGTATGTTTTCTCCTATTTCCTAAATTTTGTTAGATACTTCTTGCTTTCCTAAATAATACAGTTGTTTTCATCTAATTGTTACTTTAGCTGTTATGGAAGTTAATAGGCAATAGAGAAAGTGTTGACTTAATTCTTCCTGCAATTAAAAAGTTCTCTGGATGATTCATTTAGCTGACAAGGGGTAGTGTGAAGAGATGTTGCAGTTACTGCTCAAGGAGGCAGTAAGGATAGGGAAATGGGGATATCCCATTCCCTTGCAAAAGGAAAATATTGTGACCAACTGGGTGCTAAGAAGACGCAAACCAAACCGTAAGTTTTCTGCCAGCTTTTGTCTGGTCCTTGTGTCACAGAACAGAAACAGAATGGCAGTTTGTTTTTGGGGAACTAAAAGCAGCACTGACAAGTTTAGAGTCAGGAGGATGATTTTAATGAGCCACTTAGGCTTGTTGTTGGATTTTGGTGTCATACTCTGAAGTAGCTGGTGAGTATTCTGTCTCGGATCTGACAATAATTGCCAGGCTTGTCAGCTCTCACTGTGATACTGGTGCTGTCACCATGTAAATCTACATTAGCAACACATCTCAATGCAAGGATTCTATTTAACAGTTACTCTGTTAACAGCATAGTATTCTGGAAGGAACATAATTGTCATTTGATGTTTCTCTTGAAGCAATGGCATTGCTGTGTTAGATAAAGAACAGAATGGTAGTATTAAAATAGTTGCAGAAAGAGGAAAGACAAACACTGTGTACTTTCCTTTTTAAAAAGAATTCTCTTGTGTGAAGCAATCTAAAATAAATCTCTTCTAGTTGTCAGTGTTATTTATCTTAGGAAAGCCATACCCTGTTTCAAGATATAATTTTTTACCACCTTTAACACATTCCACTACTATCTTACAAGGGTTTTTTTTTTTGTCAGTGGATCTGGGAAATGCATATCTAGGTAGCTCACAGGCTTTGCCAAAAATAAGCCAGAATTTTCTTGCACATGGACAATAAGCTGAAACATTTATACTTTGTTTGACATTTATACATTTATACTTTCCCACAGAAACACTGGCACTGTTTCAGTTGCTTTTTTGAGAACATTATGTGCAGTGAATACCACCATTTTCTAGTGGAGTTCTTCCATTTTATTAGAAGGAATCAGAGAGATGTACCTTTATGGATCATATTTGGCTGGAGGTCTTCGTGTTGCTCTGGCCAGGATCTTCGGATGGATTGAATAATCTAAACCATCACCATTCCTTTCCTGCTTTCTTCTCCCCCTCTGCCCTGTTACATTGAACCTCTTCACCAGTTCGAACTCAGTCTAACCAAAAAATTAATTTTCTTGGATATAAGTGGCTGTGTAGAGGGAAGAAATGTGATTTTATAGCTCCTGCCATAGGAAGGACTGCAGTGCAGCTTCATCCTTATTGTGAAGCAAAAGGCACTTCAGACAGGAATTTCTGGTGGATTAAATGGACTGCACTGCCACAGTGTTCTGTTTCAGTGTAATAACTGGGTGATTACCAATAAAAAGAGCTTTTATATTATTGATAATAGTCTAATGGCAGGTTGATCATATTGTTTACTGCAAATTCTTCTGTTGTGTAACTTGATTGTTGCTGTGCATGTTATCTTCATCATGGAGTTTTAGCTTTAAAAATCAGATGGAATTAGGTGAAGAATATTCTTTTGGCTGACAGGGAGTTTTACTGCTGTGTCTTCAGTTTTACATGCACAGAATCATGGAGTTGGGCAGATTGGAAGGAACTTCTGGGTGTCTCCAGTACAACCTCCTCCTCCTCAAAGCAGAACCTATCAGAGCAGGTTGTTGAGGATCTTGTCCAGCTGAGTTTTGAGTCTTTGTGAAGATCCCACTACCTCTCTTGGAAAAAATCTGTTCTGGATTTTGACCACCCACAAGG
Source organism: Atrichornis clamosus (assembly GCA_013400975.1). NCBI lineage: Eukaryota > Metazoa > Chordata > Aves > Passeriformes > Menuridae > Atrichornis > Atrichornis clamosus. The sequence goes on along the minus strand of WBMZ01002002.1, from coordinate 141,884 downwards.
GAAAAACACTTTCCTTTTATCTGGTTGGAATTTCCAGTATCTGATGCCATTAACTAACCCTCCCTTGATGTTATGATTAAGGAAATTAACAGTGTAGAATTAAATATAGCATTTACTAAATGATTTAAAAACAGATGAATTGATAACAAAGCAGTTAAAAATGGAGAATTTTTATTCAGTGCTGCTGCTTTTAATGGGACCTGCAGGGATGTGTTCAGTCTGTTGTTCACTGGTCTTATAATAGGAATCAAAAAATAAGTGCAGTCACGTAAAAATTGCTGATGATGCAGAAATAGAAAGTTAAACAATGATTAGTTCAGAAAATGTGTGGTTTCTGTCAGATACTTGGCTCATTTAAACAGCACTGACTCCAATACAACCAAATATAGAAAGGACCCACAGATGGTGTTTGTGTCCTGAGGTGCAGTGACACTTAACATGATGAAACATTATTGTGGCAAACCAATCCAACATCAGCCTCTTCCTTGATTTTGACAGCTAAGAGGATAAGAAGTCTTGCCTTCATAGACGGTGGGCATCTGGAGGGGCTGAGGAGGAGAATAATTGAAAAATCTCTGTATAAACTAAATGAGGTGATTGCTGGGCAGCTGCTACTGATTCTGCAGTGTCCTCTTCAGAATGGATGGGGAACAGCCAGAAGGATTCAGGTGATCCACGATGGCAAGGAGTCCTGGGAGGGGAGGACCTAGCATGGATCTTCATCTAACTTGGTCCATCTGAGTCCTTTACAACTTAATTTTCAACTATGGCATTTTCAACATGTGCTTGTGTTGTCTGTTAAAAAAAATGTCTACAATAGTGGATATTTTGCAGCCTCTCAAAAATTCAGTACTTTTTGGCCCATATGTTACAATTTTTTTCTGAAGCCTATTCTCAGTCTTCCTACTGCTTGTTATTCCTTATCCTTCTTGCCATGAACAAGGGTAGGAGCACATTCCATTTCTCTTTCCTGCAAGTTTTTGATTTAAATTATTTTTGTAATTCTTGTCATTTCTAGATTAAAAAGTTAGAGTCAAACTCAACCTTTAAAAGATACCATGTTTTCTGGATATTCTCATTATGTCCTGAAAGAATTACCTGTTCATCCACACCTTCTTGATGTATAATAGATAAAAATAGAGAGATAAATAAATAAATAAAATTGAGAATAATGTTCCAGCAGAAGCCTGACAAATACAGAGTAAAGAAATTACTTTGCACATTTTTTCAGACAAACTGCAGAAGCTGAGTGAGGAGTCAGCCTATTATGACTTAAAAATGGGTACATGGAGGAGGGTTGCAGGTAGATGATTGATAATTGAGGTAATCTGTCAACAATCTGTCAGTTCTGTCAAAAAAAAAAAGGACAGAGCCCAGTATTTACAAAGCAAAGCCATGCAAATTTGGAATACAAGTGAAGCCACTTTTTAATAATTAGGGTGATTAGCAATACATTAATCATGGAAAGCAGTTGTTTCTTTATTACTGATATCTTTAAAACAAGACTGGATTGTGTTTTAAATGATTCGTTGCCACATTATCCAAGAGGAAGTATGTAGCAGCAATCTGTGAGCAGGTTTCTATGGCATGCGCCCTGTAGGAAGTCAGACTAGATAATCACAATAATCCTTTATAGTCTTGGAATGGATGAATCTTTAAATCTGTTTAGTCAGGACCAGCTGTGTTGAAAAACAGCATTACTAAAATACAAAAAAATAAGCTATGAGGTAGTGGATATGCTGCACTGATGTGTTTTATATTCTTTCAGGCAAGAGAATTGTATGCAAAAGACTGATGGTTTTTTAGAGTCTTGGTCTAGTGATGCCTTTCAGAGATGATGTGCTGATTCTTGTACCCCTTTAAACATATACTCAGTGCTTTTTGATGTCTTATCTCCTTGATGAAGACATGCTTTTTGGCTATTTATATATAAACTGTGGAAAAGATTGACATTCAATACTTTTTTTTTTTGCTTTTCTTACGTTTCAAACAGTGTAGAGAACAGCAGATATTTTGGATATCTTTGAGTGGGAGACCACCAGAAATGGTTCAGTCGCTGTGTAAAGGTGCCAGCTGAGTCAGTAGCCAGTTCTTTTGCTTTCCAGGCTGGTTTAGCAGTTGGGAATCAGCTGTGTACTGGAGGGCACTGCATTGCCAGACGTGCTGGGCAGGCAGCAATGCTGACACACTGCTTGACTGTCATTTATTAACTCCAGGTTTTTGCCATTGTCCCTGTGTAGTGATATTTTTCTTCCTTTCCCCTTTGGCTTCCGTCTGTGCAGCATCCTAAGCCCCAGTGAAAACACCCAAGTTCTACCTCAGAAGGTGACCCTATTTAAAATAGATGGAACAAAGCTCAGTGCCTACCTGCACTTCCACACTAATAGGAATGCTTTCATATTGTTTTTTATAATGAGATGCCCAGAGTTGAAAAGCATATTTTTGTTCAGGTGTTACTGGGATCCTTGTTTAAAATCTACAGTTTTAACAGCTGCCAGCCACAGGTCCATTACAAATATTTGCAATGCTTTTGTCACATACATGGAACAAGCATTTTAAAATAGGAGAGGTTGGAATTAATTGTTCATCCTGGGAGTTTTACCTATTTTCTCTTAGCTTTTTATTTGTAATTCTGCCTCTCATCTTTGAACTATTTTAATTTCTTTTTTTACTAAAACCATGAATATATTACGGAACGAGTGAAAGCAAATATTTAAAAAGAGGCTTTATTTATAATTTACATCCTATTTGCTGCATTCTGCTTTTCTTTTTTGTGCTTTTTGTTTAACTGCTGAATTGTAATTTATGTTTTCAGTGCTGCTGTATTATAGGATGGCTATCAGCTCACTGCCAGAGTTTAAAACTCCTCACACATTCTTTCATGGGGTGAAGTAGCTTAGCTTGCATTTGAATCAGTTATTATTTTCCCAGTATTTTTCCTGAGGCCATGTGTGGAGCTGCAGAAGAAATTACTTGTTTATATAAATCTTACTTCGATGGATCAGACTCGTCCTAACAATATTTCTGGCTGTTCTGAAACCCAAACTGTCTTGTCACGGAGTATCTGAGTTGATCATGCATTGCAATTCCATTTGTTATTAGTTTTCTGGAGGCATCATCCCTAAAACATCAGGATCTCTGCACCTGAGCTGAGCCATCACGGCCTGCAAGATTCAGAAATGTCTGTATTGGGTTTCCAAATACCACAATTCCTGCTCTCATGAGCTTTGTGTCCATGACCTCTCCAAGATCAAGGCTCCAGGCAAATGGTGTGCTGGTCACTATCACAGCTGATACTCTTTGGATCTTCCTCTTTAGGAAGGATTTTGTTCATCACGTCTAAACACTAAGATGCAGACTTGCACAAGTGAGAGGACAGTTATGTAGTCACTGGTAGCAGCTGCTGGTTCAAGTGTGTGAATCCCGTGACCTGCCCTTTCTTTCTCTTCCTGTCATGCTCCAGTAGGAGCATCAGAGATGGTTTACATAAACAAGAGCTCTGGCTCCTGCATTTGTTTACTTTTTTTTTTCTTTTGTAATGGTGGTGAGAGGCATAATATGTCTGAGCCACCATTGAGCATTACTGGTAAAACTGTTGGTAAATCAGCGAGAGTTTGCATAGATTGAAGTAGCTCAAAGAGCCATAAAGAATCAGTACTCTCAGTAATGAGAAAATCCTCATGTGTAAGGGAATTCTGATTTTCATTTTTTCACAATCTTCCAATCTGGTGTTTGAAAAGAAATAACTGTATTATAATGCACAACAGAAACAGAAAATTTTGTAGATTTTTAAAGTTAGAAGATAATTTGGGTGGTCAGTTTACCTTGCAAAAACTCCTGAGCTTACAAGTAAGGTGTACGTAATTTCAGAGCATCTTGGTCTTAATCTTAGAAAACAGTTGTGTAATTTTCTGAACTCTGCCAAGTTATTATTTTCTATATGTATTTTATATAGACAAAATCAGGCTTTCAAGAAGGATTAGAGTTGCGCTAAACATCTCTGTGGAGTAGCAGAAATGGATCAACTTCTATTTAAATTGCTGGATAAATGGGCTGTTGTTTCCCTTGTAAAGGATTTTCCTCTCCTGGGCAGTGGTCTTGGATTTTCCAAACCCATACACGTTTTTACTTAGAACTGTTCCTTTGAAGTTGAAATTGTGTCTTTTAGAGGAGTGAAAATTACTGGAACCTGTCTGTGAGAAGCATAGTTGAAATATCTTTGCAGTTGAACAGTACTGAAATGCCTTTAGTGTTTTGAATTTACATTAGACAGTTTAGTTGGAAAACCAACTAAGTTTTGGTTAGACTAAAAATCCAGTCAGCAATTTTCTTTAGGGATTCACAGAAATGTTGCAGGACAAATGGTGGCACCATGCCCAGAAGCATTAATTACAAAATGCGCTAATCAAACTGGTTTGCAAATAATGATCTGTGTTCTATATTTTCTGGGAATAATAGTGTGTGTTTTGCTTGTGGTTTTCTTCCTTAGTATTTTAAGTGCCCCTAATGCAACTTCAAAATGGCTTTTGGCAAAATCTTCTCTCACATAATAAACTTGTATTGCGTGACCTGCGTGGACCCTGACAAAGAATTGTTGGAGACATTCAGGATGACTTGTACTGAGCCAGTCCTACAGATTCTGGGACTTCTTTTGAGCTTTTTTTTCTAAAAGAACTTTGTGTTTGTCAGGTCCAAAGCAGTAACCTGCTCCTAGAGCCCTCCAATGTGTGAAGGAGAATATTAATTTTGTGCCCTGTGGGACACTGTGTGAGAGAAGCTGGAATAGGGTGAAGGTTTCAGGTTATACCCTTGAACCCCACTGGATGTGAAGTTCCCTGTTAAGAATGTAAATAGAGTTGGAAGAGCAGATGTTTGATTTAAATGCAGTGGAAATGCTTTAGGGGGAAAGTGTTTTTCAACTTGAGAATTTGGCACAGCAGTGTAAGGCACTGCTAATGGGAAACTATTTATCTGGCAGAACTTGTAATATACTGTAATCAGTTTGAATTTCTTCAAAGATATTTATCACACAAGTTCTAACTTAGATGTCATGACTGTTATTAATTAGTGCGAATGTTAATTATTTATTAATACAAGTTCAATAAATATATCATGTTTATTCAAGGTGTAAACAAAAGCACTTAACTCTAAAGCTGATGTGAAAGGTAGTATAATTTCTCTGTCATGCAGAAAATAACCTTAAAATAGTGATTTTTACAGAGGGATATGTTGTATTTGCAAAAGAATGTAACAATTTAGTTATGGGTAGGAAGCTTTCTTCTGAATGTTTTAACTTCTCTTGCATTTAAATGATGCTAAAAAGTCTTCTTAAAGTATGAAATACTGTAGAGGCTTCCACACTTCCTTAATACTGTTTCAGTTTCTTTTAGAACAGAATGTTTTCATTTGTTACTTGTCTTATAGGTAAATAGCACCAGTTAGTATCGAATGCAGTGTCTTCCTAAAGTCCTCCAGATTTATATCTTTATCAGGTGAAGGCCATACAGCTTCCCCTTTTCCAATACATCAGGATAAGTGGCTCCTGCTGGCACTCTGAGTGGTTCCAGCGGGAGGCTTTTCCAATGGCTGTAACAGAGGTTCCAGCAGGAGGTTGAAAGTGCTCCTCTTTCAGCCACATTTACCAATATTCCAAGCTTTGTGGGACAGAATTTCTGCGGGGAAAAGAAATGCATTTGGTGTCTTTCAAGACCATCAGTTCTCTCTCAAGACCACATGATTCAGCAAATGTATTTTGGAAAGTGAAGGGCCATTATGACTGTGGGTTTAATGTAAGCAGGGGACACAAGTCTGTGAGAAAGATGGAAGGTGATGATGTGGGCAGGGAACATTTGGTACCAATTTTAATTCTGCCTATTAAAGCTCGTTCACCACTGGGACCTCTATTTACAAACAGGGAGAGAGAGGTTGGGCATGTGAAGGTCTAAGGCATCCTTAGCTGCAGTGACCTTGAGGTGGGAGAGCTCAGGATCCTGAGGGGAGGGAGCAGGACAAAAGCAGGATCACAACCTGAAAAAAGATTACAGTGGGGAAAAAGAAGCCTCTTTCATGTTCTTGGGCTCTTTCCTTGCTGTTTTATCTTTCAGAAGGCTAACTTAATCTAATTTTGTTAGTAATACTTCTGAAGAAATATGATAAAGCAAAATGTATTGCCTTCTTGTTGTGTCCTTTTCACACTTCTACGTCATGATGGAGCCGTTCAAAACTAGAGGGAATTATCCTTGATTAAATAGCAAAGGCTTTGCATGCATATTTCTTTTCACTCAGAATGGAAAAGAAATTTATCCTAACTTGTATGTTCTTACATTTAAGAACATCTAGAACAAGAAGATGTATTTACAACATGAAAACAAGTAAGTACATTTAATATCCAAAGGATTTGGAACTGACTTCAATAAATGTAATATGGATTGAAAAGGGGTGTTAATGTCACTTGTTTTGCAGTATTATAGAAATGAAGAATTAAACCTCTAAGTTTATCCCCTTCAATTCTGTTTCCTTAAGCTTTGTTAAAAGTTTCCGATGATGTTAAGAAATGAGGTTAATGTTGCTGTTGCTCCTAAAGATTTAGGAACTCAATTCAATCTCGACAAAGCAATGGTAAGCTGCAGTCTGTGCCACAATCTCGTTCGGTAGGTTTTTCCAGCCCTCAGCTGTCATCAGTGGCAGCCAGGATAGGGATGGGCTGGAGACAGAGGGCCACTTTAGGGTATTTCTTCAACCAATTTTTTCCTCTTCTCACAGTAATTATCCCACTGAGCCCCCTTATTATTTTTCCTGGAGAAGGCCAATCTCCCTTCTGTGCATCGTATTTTTTCTGTTAACCAAAAAAGCTAAACAGCACTAATTTAGATCCAGAATACCTGAATCATGCTGGCCAAGTTGCAATTCCTGATGCTGCTGTTGCAGAGCCTAAGAGTAACAAAAGCACGTGAATACTGGTGGCATGAAGTCAGACACCAGAATAGTCTCAGGTTTCGCTTAACTTGTTTCTGTACCTGTTAAATGTTACCATCTTGCACTTGTCCCAGGTTGCTGTATTAGACAGCTCAGGCATCTGAAGTTGTAAATGAGGAAGAGAGATGAGAGTCAAGATGCACGTCTTGGCTGCCAGTGAGTGTAATAACTTGTACTCAGAGCTATTTCCATGTGTGGCATAACTGATTTTTAGAGTGGAGAAGTTGTTTGTACCATACTGAGTTGCTATAAATAAAAATAGTTCTGAACTGCATCTCTAAGTTAAACTTTTAAGGTCTGTGAGGTGACACAAATAGGAGACAACTTCTTCTCTTGAAGAAGAGCAATAGCTCGGGACTAACCCTTCCTAAAAACATTTTTCTTCAAAATATCCTGTGGAGAGCTCTGAACTGAGGTGGGTTGATTTGTTAAATACAGAGCATTGGGACTACAGTTTAAATATTACCCACTGTCCTTCAGGGGAGATCTTAGGAAAGAGAACAGTTTTTTTCTGGGCAAAACAGCTTTGCTAACATTGCGAGGACTTGTCCTCCTGTGCAGTTTTGTACCTGAAGTGTTGCTGTTGCTGCAGTGCTACCTGGTTCCTCTCTGGGTGGGGTTTAAAGCTCTGAAAGGCTGTAGGGTATTCATTTGGTTTGCAACAGATAGAAGTTTTTGGAGGTGTTGACAGATAGCTTTGACTTGGATACACCATTTTGGTTTTGGAGCAGAACAAACAATTGTTTTGTGTTTATCATAAAGAATTTTAATGTATTTAATTTTTTAAAATATGCAATCCAGTGGAGCTCTGAAATGATTTTGCAGGCAATCCAGTTGTTGCTTTGCTGCACAGGGTTTCTGGTAAAGCATATGAAATGCTCCTAAGTAAAGGGGGAGGTCAGCACAAGCTCTGCACAAATGAAATTTCCAATACATTTAGGAGAAATAGGGGGAATAAGGAGGGCTGAAAAGTTTGCATATACACTGCTAGTGTGAGGTGCCTGTATGCAATCAACCTCTCTCTAATTTAGGGCTTCATATCACAGGCTTTATTCTTTTGAGAATTGAGTTTTATTTTGCAGCTCAGGGAAAGCCAGAATTGTTGTAGTTTCTCCTTGGATTGTTGCCAGAAGTGCAAGGAACCTTTTTGTGAAGTTACTGATGTAAATTCAATATATCTTTCAACTCTTAGCTCAAGGATTTGAGCTCTCTGGAAGCAGCATAAGGACACAGTATTTTTAGAAAAAAGTGACTGCACTACTGAAGTATGATATATGGTAATTCAGATATGTCATTTAATCTAATATAAAGGAAAACCTTGTAGCAACATCTCTGCTTATCTTGTACAGGCTTTGTTGTTTTTTCTCTGCTTTTGCTTTCTTTATTGATGTTACATCATTCTCTTTACTGCTTAAGTTCTTCCCTTGTCACATGACAGTATTTTAAGCTATTTTACACATTTTCATTGGCAAAAGTCTGAAGAACTTATTTTTTCTGTCATTCTGATTTACTGTGCTTTAATACACACTGTAAATTGAAATGCCCTCTGTGAATACAGTAGAGAATCTATTTAAGTAGATTTTTATTTGAGTAAATAATTCCTCTTTGAAGCTAAAAGCTGTGAATATTCATAAGACAAAATAAATACAATTCATGATAATGCATCCTTATGAATAAATTGAGAACTAATAAATAGAGACTTTCAGGATAGAAGAATGAAAACAAGCCTAAACTAAAATGCCTTTCTCAGTCTTACTTGATTTGAAAGACTAATGTTGTTTTTTGGACTTGATGATCTTAGGGGTCTTTTCCAACCTTAACATTTCTATGATCCAGTGAGTCTCTGAATGTTCAATGGTGCCCTGTCAGAGAGGGGTGAGCTCCAACCCAGCCTCTTGTGAAAACTCCAAGATGGAACCTCAACCCTTTGTAAATGTGTTTGAGTTTTAATTAGGAGAAGTTGTAATTTATTAACTTTATTTTTGCTTGATGTTATTTTCCCCTATTTGTTGTCTGTATTTTTAAACTGTTATTAAAGTCCGTTTTAGTTCTGTAATAAAAAAGGACCAGATGTCTAGGCACATATGGAGAACAGAAGAATATGTGCAAGTATTAATTGTGTTCTGAAATTGCTTTTTCTGTGGGTGCCAGTCAGGACACCTGTGTACTGTCCACATCTCCCACACGAATTTTTTAACTTCAATTCCTTTCCCTATTCCTGAGGCATCCTTGTATTGATCTGTAGTCTGACATTTATTCATTAACAGGCCCTTGATGAATACTTTCTTAAATTGATATAGATGATGTTTAAGGTTTTCATGGTAATAATACAGATTTTGAGTAAGACTAAACTATAACTATTGCACAAATCTTTAAATTCCAACAGTGTTAATATAGTTTGCTTAATTAAAAAATCCAGACAAAACTGAGAAGAAATGCAGGATTTTTGTGTTGTTACTAGCTTTAGTATTTCCTTTCATGTGCTGATGGCGCTTGCAGGCTTTAATATGTAATGTAGATAGCAAAATCTGTAACAAGGAACCTGGGAAAAGCTACTCACTTGCTTTTATAAGGAAAATAATTTTTTGTGCCCCTCTCCCCCATTACAGCCTCAAGGCAGTTTTATAGGAAATGTCTTAAGGGACTGCTCTTGAGAGGGGCAAAATCCTGACTTTACAGTGGTGTTAAATGAAGTCATTGTAACAAAATGACTATAAATAGGTCACCTTCTGTAATATACCAGTCTGTGCTATATTTTCACATTATGTGGCATTTATTTAGAGAAGAATGACAGAGGCAGCCTGAGTGCTTCCCAGCCACCTGTGAGTAGCCCTGAAGCAGGCTGTGCTTTGTGTTCAGGTGTGTTGGGGTGTATTGCCCGGCGTGGCCTGTTTGGAACCCCAGAGCCCTGTGCTGGTGCCGTCCCGGGGGTTGGCCGTGGGGATGCTCTGAGGGAAGAGGCCAATTCCAGCTGCTTCCACAGGGCTCGGCTGAGCTGAGGCTGCCTCTGGGACAGCACCTTTTGGACAGAGCATGAGGGGGAAAAGGGGAGAACCAGCCCCACAGACCCTGGAGCAGTGCAGGGAGAGGAACCAGGGGATGGAGCAGGGATCCGTGCTGGGATCCATGCGGGCAGAACCCATGGTTGCACAGGGGAATAGTGTGAGGAGGAAGGAGAAGCAGGGAGGAGCTGCTAGGGACTGACCCCTCCATTCTGCTGCCAGTGTGGGGGGGAAGTGATTCTGTGAAGGATCAAGGAGTTGGGAGTAAAGGAAAAAAATAGTTGGGCTTGGGAAGAGGGTGGGTGGGGACAAGGAGCTTTAGGGTTCTTTGTGTTTTTGTATCTCACCACCCAACTCTATTTTAATTGGCAATAAATAAATTCCCTCAAGTGAGGACTGTTTTGCCAGGATGGTGGTTGGTGAGTGAGCTCCCTGTCTTTGTTACAGCCCACAAATACTGGCATTTCATCCCCCAGCCTGTTGGAGAGGGGGCGTGAGAGAACAGCCAGGTGGGGGAAGCTCCACACCAAAACCATCTTTTGGCTTTTGAACTTCACAGAGCTAAAATGAAGTCATTAAAAGAACAAAAATATTGCCAAAATTCCACTTTTTAATGCATAGCTGCACATCTGAAGATTATCTAAACATTGATTAGCGTGACTTGTTAGTTATAACAGACCAAAGAAATACAGCAAATGTTTTTGTGTCTGGGGATAGTAAAATGAGAGACATGTTAGAGGACTTGTGCTGCTTGTGAGAAGAGTCCCAATTCATTAAGACCATCCAGGTTCTTTGTCTGTGACTAATCTTAATTATTACTGTAGAAGTTTTGCAAAAATATGTACATTTGGATTTTGTATTTGCCAAATAGGTTTATAAATGTACACAGCACATCATTCTGGATGGACTGATAAAGTGCTCATTGTTTGGGAGCTTGTGATAAAGCCAGCTGAAAAGTGAGAGGTTAGAGGTTGTATGAGAATTTACTGTAAAACAGAATGAATGCTTATACATCAGACTGACTTGGCTATCTTTTATCTAAGTGCTAACCAGATGATAAAGTTTCAGGTTTGTTTATGGTGCTACTATAATTAAAATTGAAGGATTCTAATACTTAAAATTAGGGGCTTTTTTTCTGTAAGTGTGGTGCCTGGGGTCATCTGTTTCACAGTTTTCTTTACACAGGGCTAAGAGTTTGATCAGCTCAGCTTAGTGTTGAATTTTGAAGGGTTTTTTTTTTTAATCTTGAAAGAGAGAAATCATTAAAATTTGGGCATCTCTTTCTTTCCTTCTCTCCCAAATGAAGCTCATTAGTCCCTGGGCTCGTGCGTAGTGTGAGGAGGGATTTTATAAACTGGTTTTTGGCTGCTTCAAACTCTCTACTGCCTGGAAGCCTGGAATTAAGCCACTTACAACTCTGTTCTAGCTCTCTTTTCTCTCTCATGAGTGTTTTCCTTCACTCTCATGGACGTTGCATCTATGTAACAATTTGCTTGAGATCCCAGCTACTGCTCGCCTGGCTTTCCACTTTCACTTCCTCCCTTCTTTGCTGTGGACCTTGGATTTTCTGGAAGGACACCCTGTGTTTAGCTCTCAGTCAGTACCTGTGTGTTCAGTTTAAAGCAGGTTGGAATACTTGTATTCTCTAATCTCATCTATTTGTATTTAAAGTAAATACTTCTGATACTTCAGTAAAAAATGACTGTTTAAACATAACCCTAGAACATACAGTAATTTGACCAACAGTGTTCTGGATCTGAATGCATTGATTACCTTGAACTATCATTACAGGAGTGAGAAAGTGGCTCTCTTAGCAGGTTTATTTGGGGTCTGAGTATAATGGTTAGGGAGACTTGATTTTCATGATAATTTCATTGCCAACTGTTTTATTGTTATAATGTACCTAATTTGCTTATTTGATAGTCCCAAACTCAATTGTCTTTATCTTGTGTTGAAAAATGTTACAACGTTTTCTTGTTCACATAAATAGTGTATAAAAATGGACATTTCCCATACCTGCTGTCGCCATCAGCTTATATAGATTATTTTTATCATTTAGTGATAAAACCTAAACAAAATCAAGTAATTTATGCATTATTATTGTCCTTGCATAAATATTTTCATCCCCAGAAATTTGTCTTTCTGTTGGGTTTGGTGTCTGTTTTTCTTTCAAGCAGGACCAGAACCAGTGTTGATGCAGAGTTGAAAGATGGTACATCTTTTCATCTCAAAATTGTTTGACAGGAACAACAGACGATGCCATCTGTGCTTAACCTGCTTTGGCAAAACAGATGTGTAATCAGGTTCAGAGAAATTTAAAAATTGCTTATCAAAATGGATTGCATTGATGTCTGTTTTCCTAAGTCATGCAAATCTAGTGGTCTTACAGGAAAACAAACTCAAGTAGGTGGAAGTTCTCTTTTCATTTAATCTCAGCTATTTTTGGTAAACAAGTGAAAAACACTTGTTCTAATAATGTGTTGCAATAGAAAGCACTTACATTTCTCTTTGTGGATGTTCCTCTATCAGATCCAGTCTTGGTAAAGGCAGGTGTCTTTATTTTGAGGGCTTTTGATACCAGCTCAAGTACAAGCAGATACGTGCTCGAGGCAGTGCCCGCTGATGAAGTCTGTGCAGTCCATCTACTGTGTTCTCCCAGGCCAGAGTCAAACATTTCAGGCTTTGCAAAGCAGTGGGAATGGAGCTCAGTTGTTTAAAAAGCAGCATCCAGCTGCAATAGGAGATCTTGTTTTTCTTCTCGGAATTCTCCTTCTTTGCCCCTTGGCTGTTTTATGCAGAACTGGAGACTGACTGTGCAGGCAGGGGCCACTCTGACACAATCCTGATCCAGCAGAGTGGAGTAGTTTGGGCACATGTCCTTAGCTTATCTCATGGGTGGCCTTAGTTGTTGGCCTCAAATTTTCCTTTTTGGGGACTTCCCATTTAGTTATTTCCTGCAGGATAAAAAAATATTTCCACTTCTGTCTGGTTTTGGGGGATTTGGTTTTGGTGAAGAGGGGTTTGGGGTTTTTTCCCCCCCATAATTGAATAACACTAGTTCTTTTGAAAAGGATTGTGGTGTTAGTAGTTTAGGTTATGGGGGGGATTTTTTGTTTGTTTGTCTTTTCTTTACTGATGGTAGTGGTATGAGGGGTTTTATTGTCCCAGGTAATTTTTTTATTACAAAGTAGTTTTGCTGCTGGATTTTATCATTAATTTCTTTAGTCCTTTTTAGAGTGACAGATAATGAATATTCACACCGCACCTTATAAACCTGGCTAAATTTTAGTCATTGGAATATCACAAATATTTTTTAAATGGTTTTTCTTTTGTGACTTCTTGTTGCTGACTGTTCAGAGCGATTCAGTTAGCTGCTGACAGACATCAAGATTTTCAACCTCACCTCTCCATCACTTTAAAACTTTGAATTTACTGTATAATTGGAATAAGCAATTCCTGCTGTGCATAATGAATCCTCTTATTTATAGCATTAGGTTCCATCAGAAAATGGACCTCTTAGCAGATGGAGCCTAAACCTTAGGAATAAGAAGTTATTTAGTATGAATTGCATCAGTTAACACTACGTTTTGATGTAAATATTTTAAGGCTCATAGAAACTGGATTGATGTTCCTCTAGGGTAGTTAAATGAAAATTTGGTAACTTATTAATCTCTCTCTTTCTTTTTCTCACACTCTTCTTTCCAAACTTATTAATCTCTCCCCCTCTCTTTCTTTCCCCTGCTTTGTTTCCCGCCCTACCTCTTTCTTTTCCTCTCTCCCTGCTCCCCTCTCCTCCCAAAAATGTGCCTTTACAGAAACATAAGGTAGATCTTTTCTACAAACTGCGGCATGTGATGAACGAGCTCATTGACCTCCGCAGGCAGCTGCTCTCGGGACACCTGACTCAGGATCAGGTGCGAGAGGTCAAGAGGCACCTCACAGTGAGGCTGGACTGGGGCAATGAGTAAGTACCTGGGCACTGTTTCTTCTCATTCTTCTTAAATAGCTTGTATTAACCAAAAAACCCAACACGGCCTTTTCTTTCCAGTAGTATTTGTGCACAGGGAGAACGTGGGATTATTGGAAAATCAAGTGTAACTTTTTACAGGGAGTTTATTGCCTAATTCTGCTATCTCCATGAAATGAGCTCTTTATTAGTAGGCCTGTTCCAGGCCCCTCAGCACTTTTGAAAGGATTAGGTCACTTTACTTACTTGGTATCAATCTGGAGAATATTAGGCCTGGGGGTATGTGTTCAGAGATACTAAACTCACATTTTTTTTCCATTGAAGAAGTATTTTAATGGTTGGTGCAAAAAGTAGAGAATCTCACAGTTAACAGGGTCATTGGAGCTGAGGCTGTGATATTTGGACTTTTTATAACACGACGTTTCTCAGAGATTTAGACTCTCCTTGACCAGTCCCATGGTGAATTTGTGGAGAGGTTCTTTTAAAGCCAAGGACAACTGCACTTCACTCACACAGAAATGGTAATAAATGGCCATTAGACAAAAACCAGCCCTCAGCCAGAACTGTTTGTCCTGAGATGTGTAACATGGGTAAGTTGTGCATGACACACATGTACAGCAACTGCTTTTCCACTGAGAGTGGGATTAGTGCTAATTAGCCATGGGAGTGGGGAGGAGTTCTGTGAGGACGACTGAGGAAGAAAATCCAATGTTTTTCACTAAGCTGTGTTTGTTTGACTCTGTTCCTTAATCACTCTCCTCAGAACCCCTGTGAGGGACATACCTGAATACACTGATCAAGGTTTAGCAACCCCCTTGCTACACTTCATGTCTCTTGTTGAAAGCAAGCTCTGAAGGACACAGACCAATAGATTGCATCAAGTCTTTGCTTTTAAGTGCAGAATTACAGATATTTTCCATTTTTATTCCCAGTAGAGTAAATGGGAACCAAGAGACTGTTTTTAAACATTATGCCTGCCTGGTTTTGCTCAGTTTATGGATGAAATTAGCAAGAGGAAGCTGTAAAAATGTTGTAAGAAAATAAAAGGAGAGCAGACAGCAATGCAGCAATGAAGAGAATGGATTGTTTAATGAGGTGGCTATAGACCTTCTTAAATGTAAAATCATTAAATAGGAATGTAAGTAAAACTATAAAGGTAAATCTAATGAGTGACAATTATGGAGAAGCATCAGCAAAATCAGTAAATATGTTCATGTTATATTCATCTACTCAGGATGCTTGTTTAGGAAGAAAATTCTGTGTTTCTTACTACATAAGAACTCCCTATATATTGAACTCTCTAGAGAAAGAGGTGAATTATATCAGAGATACATGCAATATTTAAATCAAAATGTCTGGGAGTTTGAGGGTATTTCTATAACATCACTCTTTTCATAGAATTTCTGGAAGAGTTCTGCCACTTTCTTCTATCTTCCCTCTCTGAGTTTTATCATGAAACTTAAGACTACCTGTCTTAATCTACCAAAAAAAAAGTAATGATTTTAATACATGTAATCACAAAGTACTCCCTTTATCAAATATTATGACAATATTCCTTGCTTTTTCTGACATACTCGAGATTTGTAAATAAAATAAACAAAATTGTTCTTAACATGCTTTAATGTTATCTGAGCAGATCAAGTACCTGCAGTTTGAGCAGAGCTCTAATTACTCAAGATAGTACAATCTAACAGGAGATATTCCATGACCAAGTAGCTTTCAGGAACCAGCTAATCTTACACATCTATTTGCTTATTTAGTGAAAGGCTACTTTTATCCTGACCTTGATTAATGAATTGTATTATTTGGGAAGGAGTGATGCAAACATAAAATTCATGCTTCCTGTCACCACCAGTTAGGGATTTTTTTCAGTTTGTTAATCTGGTATGATTTTCCCTGAAATACACTGGCAGTGGTTCTGGAAGTCATCCCTTGTGTCCTTGTGGGAATTGGTGCAAATCAAGGGACAGATACACTCCTTGGATCAGTAGTTGCAGATTTCTTTTTCTGTGAAAGAAGTCGTTTACACTGTTTTCAGAACTACTGCAGTGACCTTTTATTTGCTTAGTTTTGTATGCTTAGTGTAAATTTTAAGAAGTTTTGCTCTGTAGTTTGGTCTGTTAACACGCAGGAATATTATTTTACAATTATTGCTGCTAACCTTTGTCTTGTTGCTAGCCATTCTTATAACACAATACTGATTGCCACTTACTGTAGCAATTCCATTTTCTGTTGCTTACATGTTCTTTCTCCTCAGTAAAAAAAAAAAAGTAGATCCCGGATTCATCCTTTTTGTGTTGTTTTGTTCCTTGTTCCAGTTACCCCCAGGTAGCTTTGGTTTGTACACATGCAGGGACTGGTATTGCTGCTTCATACGTTTTTGTTTTTCCCAATTGCTCAAAAGAGCAGAATTTTCTACCTTCAGATAAGCATCCTGCTGGTTGTAGACTTTCACTTTTAAGCATCTTTCTGTGTATTTTTGTACAGCCAAAATCTCACCTACTGTTTTCTTTCCTGCATATCTTGCTGGGTTTTATACAGAGTATTGCAAATACTTCTGTTTTCTAAAAATGTTTCACTCTGATACAATTGACCATAATATTGATCTATGGAAGTCTGAAATGCTGTTGGAAGTCTCCAATGGTTTGTAAATAACAAGGAAAAAGTTTCAAAGCAAGAAACAAGCATTAAAGTCTCCTATTCATCATCTTATTTAAATCATGTTGCAAAGTGGAATCTTCAGTTCTTTATCTCATTTTCTATCATGTTTCAAGTAAAACAGAAATTTGATTTTGAAATGTTTGTTTAATGGATATAATGGATGGATAAGCTCTTCAACTTTTGCTATTGCTTAGAACGGGAAACCAGAATGAAACTTTTTTACTAATGAAAAAACTGTTTCATTCCAGAGACTTTTGCATCAAAAACAGATGAAGGAATCTGCGGGACAGGGCTTGTGTTTGAAATGTGTGTCCTCTGCCTCTGCTTCAGTGCCAAAAGCTAATTGCAGCAGTATGTGCAATACCTTGTGTGCCAGAAAGGCAGATGAGCTTTCTTCAGAGTAATTCAACTTGAAAATCAGAGGTCATTTCACATGATCTTCAGGATCGATTCTTTCAGATTAATGTAACACCTGTCAGGAGATGAACAGAAAGCATCCAGGTTTCCTTTTATGCTCAGGGAAGATCTTCCTTCCCTATAAATGTGGGATAGATACTCTTATGTTTAGGGTCAGAAACAGAGTAAGGAGAGGGGGCCACCAATATCTTGAGATTTTTGACAGATAGAAACTATAAACAAGATGAGTTTGTAGGCTTCTATTACTTTTTAGTCAAAGGTTATTCTTTCTTCACATAAAATGTTATTAAAATCATTGCATTAAAAGAAATCTTCCAAACAGTTGCCATAAATTCTGCACAGAAAGTTCCAAATGTAGCCAAGAGGTACAAATGAGTCTTTAAAAAGAAAAACAATGGGGAAAATGTTAGAAATAAATCTTTCACACTGCCATACAAAGAAAATGAAACACTTTTAAAGTCATGGTTTTTCTCCTACATCAAAATTGCACTTGCAAAGCCAGGAGCAGTTGCAGTGTTAGTATCTACTGACTACTGACATGTGTAACTGTGGAGGGGAATAATGTGATCCAGTGAAGTCAGCACAGTCTTAAATCTCAAAAAGCCCTAAATTTCAGTGCTCTCAGTCTTAGAGTATTTTGGGGCTTTGCGTGATTTACCCTCTTGTCATATTGTTTTTACATAAAAGGACTAATGACTTCTTGGTCATGCTGCAACAATTAGCTTAAAGTTAGTAAAATGCATCTGGAGATATGAATTCAAAGTATGTATGAGGTCATAATACCTGTTTTGAGACTTAAAGTGGTTTTTATTGCAGTAGTTGTTGTTGCATCAAAGGAGATCAAAATAGGAGTGAACAATTTAAACAAATATAATGAAATGCCTTTAAGGAGGTTGCAGAAAGAGCAGCTGCCATTTCTGTCTAAATATACAGCATCTTTCCCTCTCCTGAGTATGCTTGCAGTAATGATTGAATAGGGATTAAAAGTGTAAGGAACTTTACTGAATGTCAGTCTTTGAGGAAAACCTGAATAACACCTCTCTGTAGCCTGATACTGACATGCTCAGAAGTATTTTGCTACAATTCCCTTTTACGAGTTCCAAACTAAGATTACTTACCTTCAGCTCATCATCTTCATTTTAAGAAATAATTTCCTGTGTAGCATTACATCAGTACTTTACTAATTTCTTTATGGATTGCAGCCCCTGCAGTTTTTTGTATAACTTAAAATAACTTAATTCTGTCAAAGAAAAGTATCAAGTAGTATTAGCACAGTGTCATTTTGACAAACATGTTTGTTTTATGTTGTTACATTTTCCATAGCTTTCTATATTGTATTTCCTTCAAAGTCTATTTTAAAGTCTGTACATAATTTATGTGAATCACTGCCAGGATCACTTTCCTTCAGCATCTTTACTTGTGTAAGAGAAATACAAATTATATTAAAGGAGGCTTTGATATACTGAGAGAAGGAATACAAGAAGAATTGGTGGCTGCAAAATTAAAGCTGAAAAGGTTGAGGTAAAGTGGACACTTTTGGAGCAAAGGGGATGAGATCTTGCACACTCCAGAGATGTGATGAGCTCTCCCAGTCTTCTTCAAGATTGAGTTTGCATCTTAAAGATTTCTTTTTTCCGTCAAATGACATATTTCTGCAAGGCTCTTCTAAGAAGAGTTATGACTTGTGGTTGTATGAATTCTAAATGCTGTAGTGTTTTATTGTAAATAAATTAACATACTAGAAATTAGGACCATTCTTCAAAATTACCATTAAACCCAAGTTGGTCTTCCCTAGAAGCCCAGTTAACCTTGAGTTGTGTGTCCATCCCTTTCAGTATTCTAAAGGCCTGTATTATTGTCAGTTGGCTTGATTTCATATTATTTGAGAGAAGATTATCTAGAGATTTTAGGTGGTGGATTTTTAAAATGTTTTCCCTTCCAAAGAAAGGAAAATTGTGAAGACTATATAGAAGAGGAAGCCTGTCTAAATGTCAGCTGGAAGCATCCCAAGCATAGGCTAATGTGGAGGTAACTGATAGGCTCAGGGATGTTTTGTAGATATACTTGGGAAATATTTTTGAAGGGCAGTTTTGTGTGAAGGCAAAATAAAACAGCACAAGAATTAGCTTGTAAAAGAAAGTATTGTGGAGAAAGGAACTGTCAAATAAACAAACCAGCACATTATGTAATTTTTATGCATGCTCTGTTTTGGAGAAATACTGCCAGGCAGCTGGGGCTCTTATATTCCCCCAGTATTTGATAATAGGGAGTGAAAGTGGGCCACTGGCTGTCATTGCCATCTCAAGCATTCTGTTGTCAGTCCTTCACTGGCAAAACCATAATTGGTATAAATTGAGTGTACAGACCTGAGCTTCCACCTGCACGGTGAATGGCAGCATGTTTGTGCTACAGCCAAGACACCCTTACTTGCTGGGAGCAAGTGTTGTGCAGGATTAACATTGTATTAGAGAATGAGAGTCTTCGGGGCTGAAAATCCATGGTGTTAAGGGATTTAACTAAAAATAGGATATTAGATAAGTTTCACAGGGATGCTGCTGCAGTTGTGTTGAACATTATTAAGCAGAAGATAATACATTTGTCATGTAGTGAGTAATGAGTCCAAGCACTGCTTGACCTCAGCTCTCCAGAGAGTTGAAATGATGAGAACAGAACTTCGTCAGGCTGTGATTGGCTTTGTCAGGTTTTCCTGTAGACCTTTAACAGAGCTTTGTGACTGCCCTGGAACTGTAGTGCACACACAAGTGGCTTTGGTCATGTTAGTAGGGAATAATTTGTTCATATCTGTGTGGTGAGAAATTCCTTTATCAAAGTACTTTAGGAGGGGTGTGTGCACATGTGAATGACAGGGTATTTTGCTGTTTAGATATTCAGATTCAGGAAAGCTGCTGTGAGTGAATTTGATGAGCATTGACTTTTTAAAAAAACTTTGCAGTTCTGTCTTACTGGTATTGCCATTTTTTTGTATTATATTTTTGGCTTTCTGTGAGACTTAGGCTCAAATGGCAGCTGCAGGTAAGGATTACCTAGTGTGTTCTTCTTTTAATCTTTTTCATTTGCTAAATAGATACAATCACTTTCACCTTTGCAGCTGCAGTTCTTAAGCTATGTTCTTGAGATGTGATGGTTTAAATAAAGAAAGAAAATCTTGTTAGGGAAAGTTAAAAAAAAAAAAGAATTATGGAGTTTTGAAACTTTTGGGTAATGTTTAAAAGCAAAGGTAAAATGAACAAAGGTAACTGAGCTTCCTACAAACTGCTGGTTCTCCTTTGCTGTTGTTTTAAGCCAATTGCTCAGAAAGAGACAGTGGATTGCCTGGAGCCTTCTCTTACTGCTCCACACAATTACTCTGCAGTACCAGAGAGGCTTTTCTCAATAAATTTTTTCATTTGCCATCAGGAACAAGTCTGTACAGAATGTTTCCCTCTCTGATTACAAAACTAAATTGACTTTTGCTTTTCTTTTATAATTAGTGACAGAGTGGAAAGGTAGTTCATGAGGGCACCTATCCGGAAGTTGTTTTTTTTTTTTAAGACATTAAGAATTTCAATATAAAATATCTATAAGTGAAGTATCAAAGTTACATAAGACAAAAGCAGGAAAATGAGTTTTTAAAAATTTACTCCTAATGTGTATTTAGTGTAGCTTTTTATTGTAATGCTCAGAACTCTTTATGCCTCAGAACCTGGAGATCTGTGGAGCAAAACTTTGGGTTTGTCACCTTTAAGGTTGTTTTGTTCTGCAATCTACAGTTATTAATTAATCATTAACAGTTTTTCGTTTATTTGTCTGGATGAAAAATATCTCATTCTGTCTGCTACTCATGTGAAGAAGCTGTGACCTGAACTGCCTTCTTTACAGCTGAATTCCCTAACTACTCATCTTTCCACTGGTATTCTTTTTTAAAAAATAGTTTATATATTTGATTTCAGCCAAAATATTAATTCTGTTAGAGTAATTAAAAAGATTTGTGTGTGTGTGTTACAAGTACTGATTAAAATTCTTGTTATTGCAGTTATTGTTTATTATTGCAGTGTTGTTTATTACTATTAGGGCTACTCATGGAACTTTTTCATTAGGCAGTGAAGGAACTTAGTCAAATACTGCAGCAGAAACCAGAGTATGAACTTTCTTTGCCTTCTACATTTCCATATACAAAGTTAACTTTTTTGGGTACTGCACCAACACATGGGCCAAAAGCTTCCCTCTGCACTGATTGCTAGAGCTCCACTGAAGTCAGGGAACAAAAAGTAACAAGTTAGTAGAGGGTTTTTTATATTTACATTTTATTTTCTTTGGAGGGATTATCTGTTTATTGGTTAACAATTGCAGTAAGAGTGGAATAGTTCAGGATTTCCGTGTCCCTATCCTAGAGGAGGCACATGCAGGAGGAAATGGGCAACACTGATGTACCACACTGACACTGCTCCCTCCTTCTCTCTTGCAGGCATTTGGGCCTTGATTTAGTTCCTCGGAAGGACTTTGAGGTTGTGGATTCAGATCAGATCAGTGTTTCAGATCTTTATAAAATGGTAAGAAATTCTGTGGGAGATTCCTATGAGTTTTCACTGTGGGAGGGAAAGAAGGGAAAAAGTTTTTTTTCTTTACTCTTACGTGTTTTCTTGTTTAGAATGGTACTGAAAGCTAAATGTCTTCTTCATTTGCACCCTGACCACCAGAACAGTCTCTGGTACCCTGAGTACCCTAAGAAGTGGCATGCTTAGATACATTTTAATTTCAACTTACAAAGTAACACGGTGTGAAAACTGGTGAAGGCTTTTCTGAGTCCAGAAGTTCATGAGAGCCACTATTTGGCTCTTTCAGTAGATTTGCAAATAAAGAATACCTAAGGGAAAAGTCTGGTTTTAGGAGTTACATAGATAAGATAATAAACATCTTTACCCTGTTACAAAGATTTTTTGAGCTCACAAAAAGGGAGGGGGGGGGAGACCAGAGAATAAATTAATTAATCCTTGTACATTAAGGCCATCCCTGTTGTATGTCAGTGCTCCTTGGAAAACATTGGTGCATTTGAAGAAGAATGTTTGGAGTTTCAGGCAAAGTAATATAATTCCTTCACTGGATTGAGTTCCAAATTCTATCATCATTAGTCACTTGTACAGTCCTATTAATGCATAATGAAGTTACAGTTGTTTTGGAAGTGTGAATTTTGCCATTAATGAACTGTAAAACCACTGATGCATTTTCCAGCTTAACTATGTTTGGATTCTCTGTTGGTAGAACTGATACAGGTAATTTTGTTTTGGATTGTGATGTAACTGTAGAGCGAGAAACAGCTCATAATGTTCAGCATGTAAACAGCATGTAGAATTCAGGAAAGTGAATGAAAACCCTTCCTCAGATCCTGTTTTATCTAAAAACTCCAATACAACTCAAATTAAAAAACCTCAGCAATTATTTTACACAACTTCTTAGCTTAATATCTTCCAGAGAAAATACTAGGTTTTCTACATAATATTGTTACAGTGTCACTCACTTCTAGGAAGCTTTAATTTCCTATTTTAAAATAGTTTTGACTTTCAGCTATGTAAGATTAGGGGGAGAGAGATCCATGTCTTTGTGATGGGTTTTGATGTGGAAGATGTAACTTTTCCTTAAACCAACAGCATGTTTTATAAACAGGCTGGATGCTGTTGCTGATTTGGGTTATTTGCACCATGTAACAGTGGGTTTCTTGGAAAGAAATAAGAATTGTTGCATGAGAAATACAGAAGTACATCACTCTACAGTGCTAATTTTTAATGTTTGTTCCTAATTTGCCATGGTCTTAGGGGAGTTTGGTGCTATTACAGCAGTTTTCCTTCAGTGCAGTGTGGAAATACCTCAGTACCAAATTCAGTCAGTAAAGACTCAGAGAGTGCAAGATTAGTTGCTAACTCAGGATTGGTTTATTACTCTGAGTTTTATTCTGTACATTTTTTTTACTCTGAATACTTGGAGTACTACAAATAGCCAATATTTATTGTCAGAGCAGTCTGATTCTGTGACCCCTTAGTCCTGTGACTCTCTGCTGTTCCGTTCTGGGCTGGGCTCAGGACACCACCATCAGTCACTTCACACTTCACTGGTGCCCGGGTTTGTAGATGCAAGAGGACAGTGCTGTCTAATCACATCTGCTTCACAGGCAGAAGGCAATTTCAGGAACCAAAGCAGCTGAAAACCTGTTACTTTTTTTAAACTAAATTTGGTAGAAATTAAAGGTTATGTTGATGATTTCGTTTGGTTAGGGGTTTTTTGAGGGGAGATTGTTTTTATTATTTAACAAAAACCCAGGGAGAGAATCCTCCTTACTCCTGGCAAAATACTTAATGGATTCTCAAATGAGCAGTGAAGTTTTACATTGTAAAATAATCTTACAGGAATAGTAGTGAGAGCCAAATTACTTTCTTATATTTGCAGGATTGTAGGATGTTAAATGTAACATAAAAAACAATCTCTTGCTAGCAGAGGGATGGATGAGGTAACACATCAGACTTTCCTCTCTGTGACAACAAATTCAAGCATTTTACATTGAGTCATTGGACTTAGCACTAGTCTTCTTGATAAATTGTAAATTTTTTTATTTGAGCCTCTTTTTTAGCTCACTTGTTTCCTTGCTAAGTGTATTTGTGACTGCTGGATGATGCAGTAGTCATCTCTTTGTCAGAACTGTTGTGCTCTGAGGCCCTGCACATCCTGTTTCTCCACGTTACTCATTCTGAAGCTAAATGCCAGTGGCTGCAGGATGCACAGTATTTGTCAGGAATTGTTGCTTTGCTCCTGAAGGAAACCAAATTGCCCTTTCCTTATGACAATGTTTGTGACTTTAACCAATATGACAGAACACTTTTAAAAAGCACATATTACTTTTGATATGGTGGGAAAATGTGTTCTCCGAATTCTGCCACAGAGCTCAGTGCTGGAGCTGCTGCTGGATTGAAGTTGTCATTTAGGAACACGAAGTCCTGCAGAATGTCAGGAACACTTGGATGGCACATTTGAGTGAAAGGGCTTACAAGACACAAATGTCTGAAGTCGTTCCAAAAATCAGAAATGTTCAAAGCTGGTGATTAAATAAGTTTAGCTTTCAATAAATTTATTCAAGTGGGTATTTGTCTTCAGGATGAATTCAGGAAGTGAATGAAAGGCACAACTGTTGGCTGTGTGACTGCTACAGCTTAGACATTTCTTCCAACTCTGTGAGAGAAATGCCACAAGGTTACCAGAGTTCCTAATAAAATAAATAGAGTTCCTAAGTAAATAGTTTCAAATTAATGCTGCCATCACCTCGTAACTGCTTATTCTTTCTTCAAATGGGAAATGTGATTGGAAAGGAGTAGTCATAAAACTTGAAAATAAGAATTCAGTTGCCCGGAGCTCTACTAGATAAGGAAAACAACTGGACACAAACTGTGCAAGAAGCTCATGAAATCTTTGTTTAACAAAGCAGATTGTCAGAGAACAGGTTTGTGTATATTCAGTTCTAAACCCCAGAAAGGAGTCATATGAGACATGAAGGCAGAAAGCCATTTGAGACTGACTGGGGAATGGTGGGATTCACTTGTTAAGCATTGCTAGGAAAGGTCTGAGGAAGAACAACACTAAAAACTGATACAGGTAGGTAAGATATCATGAGAAAGAGGTTTGATGAGAAAAAAGAGGTACGGAGAATTGATAGCTCTTTTAGTAAATTAAGAACAAAACCACAAGATGCTCACTAAGAGGCCAAGTTGGATAAATTAAGAATTTTTAATTTCCTCCAGGCATTAGAGTGAAAGGGAAATTGAGATTACCAAGAGCAAGTATACAAGAACAGAATTATAGAGGAGTATAATAGAATAGCACAAATGGGTAAATAGAAACGTTAGAAAGGCAATGCACAAATTCAAATATAACAAGCAAATATGGTCAGTTGTATCAAGAAACAGTTTTATATAAATAACCTGGTAGCAACTGGGAAACCAAAGAAAAGGTTTTATACTGGGGAAAGCAAATTGGCACACAATACAAGAAAGTAACCTGACATTTAATGTCCTTCTTGCCCTGCTAAAGACTGGTAAGGTGTAACTTTATAAAGAAGTTGTCAGTTCCAGGGGATTTAGAACTATATACATTCCAGTTGGGATGTCTAGAGAAACCATAGTAGATATATTAGTGATAATCATTGGGAAGATGCATAAGGTTCCAGAATACCAGCAAAGGACAATGAAACTTTACACCTTAAAAAAAGGTGATGAAGGAGGAGCTAGTAATTGTTCTCTCTCTGTAAAAAATGCTGGAAAATAATAATTATAATAGGAATAAAAATAATTATTTGCAGCAAGGAGATGAGTAATAGCAAATGTGAACTTGTTCAGAATAAGCAATTTTTAAACATTCCAATGTACTTCCAGAACACAAGTCTGGTGGATAGAGGAAGAGCAGCTGATGCCATATTAGATTTCACTAAAGGTTTTAAATGTTTGTTTTAATTTCAATTCTCCAGAAGTTATCAGCTCTAGATGAAATTACTGTAAAGTAAATACAGAACTAATTAGAAAACCCATACTCAAAAAAGATGAAGAATGGTTATCAATAATTTGATTAAATAGGAGGAGGGATGAATCAGCTGAATTTCTTGTGGTCATTCTCCATTTTGTAGTGCTTCAAGTTTCATTAAGGACTTGATGCTGAAATAGGGAGTGTGCTTACTAAAGATGCAAATTCCATAAAATTGGAAGTGGTATTTCTGATTCTTTCATTGGAAGGAAGGTTCAGAATTCCAAATAATGTAGAGAAATTGTTGAAATTATATTAAATGTGTAGTGTACCAGTGAGAATCACAAATGCAGGGTTTTAACTCCTACAGTCAGTTGTTGCCTCTGAAGTACAGACTGGGACACTACAAGCTTAGGTGGTTTTGTAGAGGAGATTTGAGTGTTGTAATGGAATCACAAGCTGAATTAATTAATCTTTTCATCCTAATGAAGGATAAGAAAAGAATTAGTAGGCCTAGGTTACAATAGCAAGGAGTCAGTTTAAGCATCAGAAAGCACTTGGATGAGGAAGGATACACTGAACATCTTATCTGTTAAAGTTTGCACAACCTTAACAGATAACTATCTTTTGGGAAAAAATAAAGGTAAAACTGATTTTTTTTTTTTTTTTTTAAGGAAGATGGATAATTTCTTATCAGTCCTACTTATATATCACCTTGGAAGGCTTTTCAGGTTAGAAGGGGCCTTGGGGAGATCTAGGCAAACTTCCTCCTCTCAGTGCAAGGTCAACACTGAATTTAGACCAGGCTGCTCAGAGCTTTGTCCAGTTGGATCTTGAAAATCTTCAGGCGAAAAGGATTGGATCCCTGTTCTAATGCTTGACTGCCTTGACAGGGTTATTTTTTCTCGTTGTTGGAACCTTGGGACATCCCATGTTGTAGTTGATGACCACAGTATTTTGGCCAGAGCTGCTGTGCAGCTCTGTGGAGAGCCTGGCTGCCTCTTCGTGATGTAACTTCATAGTTATGGGAAGGCTGCCATGGGTCACCTACAAACTTCCTCTTCTCCAGACTCAAAATGCTGCATTGTCCCCATCTTCCTCAAACACCTTGTGCTGCTTCGCTGTCTTTTGCTGAATGCGGTGCAGTATTTCAGCTGTAGTTTACTGAGTGCTGAGTAAAAAAGGAATAAATGTTATTCTCAGTCTACTGGCTACATTCCTGATAATAGAAACAGTAAATTGTTAAACATTCCCGCTGCCGGAGTGCTCTCCTGACTTATGTTTGGCTTTCTTTAGTAGGACCCTGCCAGTCTGCTGACCCAGTGTAGAGTCATCTGGGAACTTACGAGGCTGCATAGGTCTCAGGACAGACCCCTAAAGAATACACACCATCAGCCACTACCTTTGGAGCCTGAAAATCCAACTGTTTGTTGGGTTTTTTGACCAAATAGTTTACTGTACCCATGCAGGTGTAAGTTTACAGCTTGGGTGCAGGAATGCTGTGGAAGACTGTGGTGAGGGCCTTGCTGAGCAGAGGAGAGACAACAGTCACTTGTCTTCCCTCATCTACTGATTTGGTTATTTTACCTCCGGGGAATCACTTGATTCAGCATTATTTACCCTTGGTAAATCCATGTTTGCTATTTTCAGTCACTCTCCCTTCCAAGTACCCAAAAATGGCTTCCAAGAGAGCTCATACCCCTTGGGCACTTTGCCTGGCCAGAGGCAAGGGTACATAAAATTAACTCAGTGATTGTATTGTTACACTGTGGTCCTGAAGCATAAAAACAGAAAGTTAGTCAAATCTAATCTTTTGATTGTGGAAAAACTTAAAAACCTGAGGTTTTTCCCACTTACTGTTACAGATTTACCTCAGTGTGCAGTCTGCAAGCAGCAGTGTTTGCTGAGGAATCTCCTCAGACCACCTCTCGTACTTGTGCTGCTTGAGTGTCTCTCCCACTTTCTTATTTGGATTTAGAGATTATTTTAATCAAAAGAAGTCAGAACACCTTGAGCAGCTTAAATAACTGGTCTTTTCTATGCCAGCTGATTCGGAGTGGTTGCAGGTAACAAAAGCATGAAATAGGCAACTCAGCCCCTAAACTTAGGGGTTTCAAGACTCAGGAGATGACACAATAGTTAGACAAACAGTAGAGCTGGAGATCATTATTCTTCTATTGACAGTGTGAAAGAGGACATTTTTATAACTGTGAATGTAAATAGGGGTCCACATATGCCATTTAGAATCATGGAATTATTTAGGTTGGAAGAGACCTGTAAGATCATTGAGCTCAACCATTCCTCCAGCGCTGCCAAGGCCACCATCAAACCATGTCCCCAGGTGGCACAGCTGCTCCAGGGATGGGGAATTCACGTGCGCCAGGGCTGGACAATGCTTTTGGTGATGAAATTTTCCCTAATAGCCAGTGCAGTAGTGAGTGGCCCAAAGCTGAACACAGGCTTCAAGATGTGGCATCACCAGTGTCAAATACAGGGCCCTCCTTGGCCACCTGGGCCAACGGCTGGCTTGTGTTCAACTGGGACCACCCCAGTTAACCAGGACTGCCGGTGAAGGATTGCAGGTGGCTCAGTGAGCACTTCTGCCAGCTCCTTCAGTATCCACTATCTCCTTGATTGATTCTCATTTTTAAGATTATCTCTATTTTTGTGGTAAAAAGTCTTATTTTTGTTCTGTGTGAAAGGCGGTGTTGTGTTTTGATAAGAGTATTGCCAAATACATTTTGTGGACAATCTTTTACTTTCACCTCCATTGAACCTTTGTGTTTGTCAGCAGATCTGGTAATTCTGCTACAGACTCTAAATGTTTGGTCAGAATTAGGTTTGTAGTAGGAGAGAGATGGGGTGAATGAAGAGAGTATTTAATAATGTGTGGTAGTGTCAATGTTAATATTTCACATTAAAATGCTAATATTAAGATGATATGCAGGGAAAGGCATGGCAGAATCATTAATGATGTTTTTTTAAAGCTCTCTGAAACCTTTTCAATTTAGATTAGTATTTAAATCTCCCTTTGGAGATTAAATGGCTTCAGTGAGTCTTGCAGTCCATTTTCTGATTATAACATTCTCCTTCTAGCATAAAAGGCTTTAAATACAGCATCATCCTCTGAGGTTTTAGACATGTAACTCTCCATACTAATGCTTCTTTACAGGTGTTGGGCAGCTGAAATTCTAGAAGAGTCTTTAACCATTTATCAAGATTTTGTTTCCTTATTAGAGCAAAAAGTTTAAACATCTAAAGTCCTTCTTTCGTTCTAGATGTCTGTGTTTTTTAGCAAATGCATCTTTTCAGAGACAATTTACTGGGAGATGAGGATTAGAGGTGAGGTATCTCCCCATTTAGCAAGAGGACACATAGATTATACAGAATAGGGTGATGAACTTCTTCAGCACTGTAATAGCATTTCTGTTTGAAATTCTAACTTGTGACAGCCATTTACTTTAGAAGCTAAGGTAAATACCCCCTCTAAATTCAAGTAGGTAGGCTAAGAAAAGGTTAACTGAGAAAAGTCTTTAGGAAAGCAAGTGGCCGTGGGAGTGACAATACACTGTGAATAAAAGGCCGTGGAAAGCTGGTAATAATTTTAGAACTAATATTTTAGAATTACTGTTCTAATGGTATACAAATATAATGTAAATATTTCTTACTTTCAAAAGGGTTTAAATTTTACTATTTTGTATCTCCACAGCATTTGTCAAGTAGACACAGTGTCCAGCAGAGCACATCACAGGTAAATGCCATCCACATTTGAATTTTTTGTTGTATTTAACTCTTTGTTAATGTATGTAAATATTTGATGGAGATTACATAGAACACTTTCCAGAAGAGTCCCAAGTATTTAAGTCACTTAGGTCCTTCTTCAAATTCCGTTTAGGTCTTTTTGCCTGAGTTCATAACTGTTGTTCTTGAAAGACCAACTTCTGTAGTGAGATCAAAAGCCTCCCTCTGCCCGTGTGACTCTTCTTTCCACCTGCTGACACGTGGCTTAGTGGCTTCTGTTTCACATATCCTTTCTGTAGTAATCCATTCCTGGTCATGGAACCTGCCTTTGATCTTGACAGAGATCTGTGTTTCCACAGGTACCTGACTTTAAGGAATGAGGATTTACTTGGATTTAATTTAAAATCCAGAACAAAATTCATTTTAAACCAGTACAAATCTGAGCTGTAAGTCTGGAAAGTTTAAGATTTTCTTGGTTAGTGTGTCTAATGCATTAAGAGATGAGCAGAGTGAACTGAGGATGTTCATGCCACCTGTTTATTAAGACCAGCATAAATGGATGGAAAGGGTTATAAAAACTAAAAGCATAAATTTACTTCTACTTATACATTTTTTTTTTCCTTTGACCACCCCAACCTTCAGTTCTGTAAATAGGTCTTGATATGTTGAGTCAAAATGTAAACCTTTCTGCTATTTGACTTGATTGGTTGCCCATGTTATCAACCCTTGCTAAGTTTTTGTTATACCTGCAGGACAAACTAGCCTGTAAGGCCTGGGTCTAAGTCCTGGATTGTTTAGATTGGAAAATGCCCCAGGATTGAGTCCAGCTGTTCCCCCAGCCCTGCCAAGGCCACCACTAAACTGTCCCTGAGCACCACATCTACACGGCTTTTAAATCCCTCAGGGATGGGAACTCCACCACTTCCCTGGGCAGCCTGTTCCAATGTTTGACAACCCTATCTGTGAATAATTTTTTCCTGATATCCAATCTAAACCTCCCTGGCACGACTTGAGGCCATTTCTTCTTGTCCTGTTGCTTGTTCCCTGGCATCAGAGCCTGACCCCCACCTGGCTGCAGCCTCCTGTCAGGGAGTTGCACAGGGCAGTAAGGTCCCTGAGCCTCCTTTTCTCCAGGCTGAGCCCTCCCAGCTCCCTCAGCTGCTCCTCATCAGACGTGCTCAAGCCCCTTCCCCAGCTCTGTTCCCTTCTCTGGGCACACTCCAGCACCTCAGTGTCTTCCTTGGAGTGAGGGGCCCCAACCTGACCCCAGGATTCGAGGTGTGGCCTCGCCAGTGCCCAGTGCAGGGGGACAATTGCTGCCCTCGTCCTGCTGGCCACATAAATGACCTCTATAAATGAATTGCAGATGCTGAAAATAAATAATGTAACAAATGTTAATCTTAAAAATGCTTTGAAGTCCATCTGCTTTAAATGGAAATCATCAGGAGCCACCCTAGTACCACCTCATAGTTCATTTTCAGTACCAGAATCAAGCCAATATTGGAGAAATGAGATTGACTTGGTTTACTTGATAAAATCAGATTTCCAGTGCATAAACCATTTATTTTGTATCTACTTGATTATCATGGTTTCATCAATCTATTCAAATTAGAAGTGTTAAAAATAGAGGAAGAGAACTTAATCTAGCACATATCTCTGAGGCAGAATATATTTGAGATTAAACTTTTGCTTGATGGAGAGAGGAGAGCAGAGTCTCACTTAAAATGATCGAGTTGGTGTGTTTGTGAAAAACTGCAGAAAGTTTTCGCTGGTTTTGAGCAGGTGGATACGATCCGTCAGCGGCACGGGGAAGCTTGTCGTATGCCAGTGCCTCATCACTTCTTCCTCAGTCTGAAGAGCTTCACCTACAACACCATTGGAGAGGACACAGACGTCTTTTTTTCCTTGTATGATGTCCGGGAAGGCAAACAGATCAGGTAGGAATGTGTCAAAGAGCTAAAAAGCTTCCTAGGAAAAGAGCTAGGAACAAAGCAAATATATTGGAGGAAAACACATGGTCTGTTCTTGTGGCCCAGCTGAAAGAACAGAGCTGGTAAATCATAAGTTGCGAATCCTGCAGTGCTGAAATATCAGAAATACTGGTCAATGGAATATCAGAAATACTGGTCTTTGCACGGAAATTTAGTGAGGCATTAAAGGCACGGAACGATTGAATTATTTTGTTTTCTGACTTCTTCTCCACACATTACTGAAGGTCTTGGTGTCTTGTAGCTGCCTCCTTAGGGCTGTCGCTGAAGAAGCACTAATAATGGCAGGCCCACACTGTGGGGCTGGTTTGAGAAGAGGATTGGAGTGTGCCCTGGTGCTGAATTGAGGCTCTTTAACTCTCCTCCACTCCTTGGCTTCCAGGCCTGTCACAAAATAGCTCGTTCTCACCACTGTATTGCTCTCAACAGAAACTCTTCACATTAATGCCGGTACCTGTGCTCTCAGTTGAGCAAATTGGTGCCAGTGTTAGCAAATAGGAGATGTGCTGGGTTTTTCCTTTGCAAGCATGTGTTTTGAAAATATCAGAATATGTAGAAGAGTATTGCAGCATTTATTTTGTGTCTTGGAAGTTCAGTAAGTGTAGCTTGGTCTGACCTGAAGAAGAAGCATGTTTGAGGGGTGTTCTGAGTTTTGCTAAAAGCATGTCCTGACAGCCATTTGCTGCCATAGTCAAAACTCTCCTAGTTTTCAACAAATTATATTTAGGTTTGTTTCAAAGTGAGGGAGAGCCACAGAATGTTCTTTCCTCTCTTTGGAAGAACGTTATCGTGTATAATGCTCATCCAAGAAAGTTCAGAGTAGAGTGATAAAAGTTTTGTAGCTCTTCAGAGTACATCCCACTACAAATTGGTCTGTATTAGAAAGCTCTGACAACTTGATTTTGTTTCCTGATATCCAACCTAAACCTCCCCTGACTCAGCTCCAGCCATTCCCTCAAGTCCTGTCCCTGGGCACCAGAGTGAAGAGATCAGTACTTTCCCTTCTGCTGCCCCTTGGGAGGATGCTGAAGACCCCAATGAGTCTGACCTCAGTCTTCTCCAGGCTGAACAACCCAAATGTCCTCAGCCACTCCTCATTTGGCCTCCCTTCCAGACCCTTCCCCATCCTTGCAGCTCTCTTTGGACACTCCAGTTGATGCCGTTGGGGAGGATGTGCCTATGATTCCTCTATTGAGAGAATTACCAAAAAATAGCTGGTAAGAGGGAAAGGTGAAAATGGCAAACCAGACCAAAAAGATATGCACAACTAGTTCCTACTGCAAAGCAGTAAAATATTAAATAATTTAGATGAGGAAAGCTGCAGGGAAGAGGAAAGGATGGGCAGGCAAGCTGCTTGCCAGCAGAAATTGCTTTGAAAGGAGATGAATTGTCTTGAGCTGCAATGTAAACATTGAGTGGAGAGCCTTAAGGAAGGAGTTTTGGCAGTGATAAAAAAAAAAAATAATAACTATAATGAGAAAAAGCAGAAAGAGTGGATCAGGTATATTTAAATATATATAGTAATGCTTTTTTGTGCAAACAGTTGTTGTTACTTAGCTCTTTGTATTAAGGATCGGTGGTCTGCTGTAGTGAAAAGAACATAATTTTTACATTTTCTTACGTCCCAGAGAGTGCTGGGAAGAAACTGTGTAATGAGGCTGAGCTCTGTTTTGGAGAAGAAACCAGAAAACAGACAAACACATTGCTGCAAATTTAGAATGATGTTTTTATATCTGCTTTAAAACATTTTCTTTCCTCTCAGGAAATAGTACATTAAGGTAAAAAACCCCAGCAAGGCTTCTGCACACTGCACTCTAAATGAAAGGGACAAATTGACTTCTGAAATGGTTTGGAGGTTGATAAATTTCTTACCCAAACAGCTCACGCTGGAGGCTGAGTGGCTTTCAGCATTACTGCCTTGGACATGTGCTGGATTACAAACCTCCCTGAACCTGCTGGTGCCAGGAGTTATTTCCCAGCGAGGTTAAGTGAAGAATTGGTGAAAGTTTCAGTGTTTTTCAAGGTCTGGAGTTACAGCATGCACCAGTTGTGGATTAGCAGTCAAAAGGTTGGAGCAGCAGCTGAGATACAGTTTGAGATGGTTCTGAATACAAAAATGTTGCTGTATTGTGTTTAATGGTTGTCAGAAAAGGAGGGGCAGACAAAGGATGTCAGTGGGGAGCTGTGGACAGCAAGAATAACAACACTGCCAGCACAGGGGTCAGACCTAGAGGTAAACAAGGAAAAAGTTACTTCATTTTTGGTCTGACAGAAATATAAAAAGTAATACTTGTAAGTAAATAGAACTTAATGGCTCAGATCAAAAGGGATTAAAGCTTATTTGTTTTCAAATATTGGGGATTGTTTTATTTTTTTGCATACAAAAGCCACTAGCCTAGCAACAAAATCTTTGTGACTAAACTTTAATACCTCAGTTTGTTTGCTGCGTGGAAGTTACCAGAAATAATGTGATAATTGTTCCAGTTTTGGTTAAAGCCAATGGGGAAATACAGCCCCATTGTGAGATACACCTTGGGATGAATATCATGGAATGCTTGAGCTGATAGCAACATCAAAAAGGAAGAAAGAAAATGTTACTGTAAAGATAGTGGACCTCAGTAAGGAAAGTGTCAATAAAGACCAAACAAAGATAGGCAAACTGATATGGAGAAAAGAAATTTGAGAGTTGTTGGTTTCTTAATGATACTGTTGAAGAGCAAAAAACAAATTGTTTCAATATGAAGGAAGGATGAAATATATGACAGCAGAAAGTCTATAGCACATCCTCTGTCGTGAAATGGAATCTGGAAGGCAGTTTAAAAAAGGACACACTAATGAAATTGCACAAACAGGGATGGGAAGAGACAGAAACTTGTAGAAAAAAATACAATTAGTAAAAGACATCAAGGCCAAAAAGAGAATAATTCTGTAATGCTTTACTAGCAAATTTTCTTTTACAAAATAAAGAAATAACTGAACAGATTATAGGGGACATTAAGCCATGAGCAGATGTTTCCAAGATAGATGGAGTATTTAATGGCTCTTTTGCCTCAATCTCCCTAAGAAGGTCAACTGCAATCCGATGACAAATACGAAAAGTTGTGGAACAAATAAACTACTTGTTAGCACTAAGAAGCTAACAAGACGATAAGTAAAAGTCAACATAGATTTGTCAAGCACAAATCACATCAGAGCCAACTAATTTGGTTCTGTTATATGGGAATGCACCTCCTTCCTCAACAGAAGAGAAGTGTTAAACTTGATACAGTAAAGGAGATACTGGCTGGATGCAACTGCTCTAAAGGAGCTGGAAACTGGTAGAAAAAGTGATCCAGAGTATTATTTGTGCTAGAAAGAAGCAACAAATAAGAGATATATTTAAATTTTTTGATGTTTTTTCAGCATGATTTTGAGGGGTGAAAATAAACTAACTTCAGTAAAGCAGTGAGGTTTAATTACCAATACAATAGCTCTATTTTACTAGGAAATGCTTGGAATTATGCATAACTTTCAAAATTACATTCAAAAGTATGATAGCAGGCTTTTTTCTGAAAATAAGCTTGAAAGTTCAGGCAGTGATATAGAATCACAAAATAGTTTGGGTTGGAGGGGACCTTGAAGACCATCTCGTTCCACCCCCTGCCCTGTGCAGGGACACCTTCCACTATCCCAGGGTGCTCCAAGCCCTGTCCAGCCTGGCCTTGGACACTTCCAGGGATGGGGCATCCACAGCTTCGCTGGGCAACCTGTGCCAGGGCCTCCCCACCCTCACAGGGAGAAGTTTTTCCTAGAATCTCATCTAAACCCATTCTTTGTCAGTGTGAAGCCGTTCCCCCTTGTCCTGTCACTCCAAGACCTTGTAAATTGTCTCTCCCTATCTTTCTTTGGGTGCCCTTCACGTAGTAGAAGGGGCAGTTATGTTACCCTGAAGCCTTCTGCTTTCCAGGCTGCATAATCACAATTCTCTCAGCCTTTTGAGTATGGAAAAGGATAAATAAATTTCAGTCTTTATGAAGTTTATGTTTAAACATGTAAATATTTCTCATTCTGTCTGCATCTTAAACCAGTCATCCTATTTTACATACCACTGAGATTTAAAAGGTTCTTGTCATCTAGAAATATCCTTAATTATGGAGAGCGAACAGAACAAAGGAGAAATTCTGATGTGATTGAATTTGAAAATCTGGAGGCCTAATCAGTAATTATGCATGGAAAATGGTGCTGTGCATATTTCTGCGTGTAACTCCTCCACCTGCCTACTGCTACTTGTGAGCCCTTGCCATGCCCATTGTCATCTCCTTGTGACTGGAGATCTTGGAGATGTGCTGAGTGCCCGTGGTGGTGTTGGTAGCATTGACAGAGGAAGCCCATGTGGACATTTCTCACACAGATCATGTTCAAACCTTTTCTTGAGACACCAGATGTTCTCTGTGGTGTCTGTCTTAAATATCTGCCGTGTCTTCAGGGTGAGACAGGATTCTAACCACTGCAACACAGGACTAGGAATTTGATTTGGAAACATCTGTTTCAGTGTTAAAATAGAACAGCAGTAGTCAAAATGAGAAAAAACACAAGCTTGCTCTTTAATTCTGTTGCTAATAGGTGATACAGAAAGATGTTTTCTGTGGAAATGTTCTCAGTTTGTGGGTGGATGATGGGAGAATGTGAGCAGTACAGTCTGTCCCAAGTCTTGTCTTAAGAATTTAGCACCATTGACAAAGCAGTCCTGGGGAGAGAAACATGGTTTGGAAACGTAATTATGGACTGAAAAAACACTCATGATCTACATCAGGATGGTTGGATTCAGCTGCTCTACAGTCATCTGATATAAAATCATCTGCCCCTATTTTTCAAGGCTGAGTCAAAAAATGTTCAGTGGTAATGTTTTACTGTTAGTGCTGCTCTGCAGTGGGGTTTGGTGGTAACTGCAGAGGCAAGGTAGGTAGTGACTTCCCATTTCTAATTCATCTCTGGATCTTGGGATACTTTCCAACCAAATTATTTTCTCTAGTAAAAATCAGCAGACAAATATGTAAATAGTTTAAGATACTAGTGGGGTAAAAATATTAGAGAACAACATCATTGTCAATTTAAATGTCTCCTTGGTCTTGTAAACATGGTAACTTCCAGGGCACGACCACACTGAGTTTGGTTTAACAGATGTGTGAGCGCTAGAAAAGGAAGAGTATTTTCAGGCTGCTACTCACTTGTAGAGTCTGGTCCTGTAGAAGTCACAATACTGCATTTGGGTGGCAGGGGGAGACTGGAAAAAGAAAATGTTTGTGACAGTGTTTAGATAGAGTGGAATGAAATGCACCAGTTTGAAACATGGAGTTTAGGAATGGTGAATTAGTAGGGGATTTGATTTTCACTCTTTCTGTAGTAGGAGTTCTCTCTGACACAGTATTCCTGATTCAGACGTCAGAATACAAATCTATACCAAGCTGCTGAAGGTTACCTTGACAAATCTGACAGGAATCCTTCATCTCTGTTTGTATTTGATGATGGCCATTAGCTCCGTGGTTCTCATCATCATTTAGTCATATTTTCTTGACTTTTAGACTGTCGATAGGAATGTATATCAGCTGCTAAAAAACATTAGCAGGAACAGTGTAGCTAAAATTACATCGTGCTTACACGTGTTATCTTGAATAATCTTCCTGTAACACTTCCTAATATAGACAGCTACCACTGTCAGGAACTTCCATTGCAAACACTGAGCCAACTTCTGAGAATGTGATGGCAAATTTTCCACAAGTTCTGTCTGAGTAGGGTCCAAGCTCTGATGTGCAGAGTCAGCATCCTTAATGCAAGAACACGTGTACAGAGCAACCCTCCCTGCCTCAAACCAGAGCTGTAGAACTTGTGCACAGTCTAGACACCAGATTCTGCTTCAGTAGAGGGAGGTTTGGCAGCTGAGAGTGGAGGGGGGAGGTGAAGAAAAAACGGAGTAAGACTGGCATTAATAGGGTCAGAGGAAGAGAAGACAGGGTCACTGGGTAGATAAATATGGTTGAAGTTGAACAGCTGAAAAAGAAATTATTAATTAATGTGGAAGGATCCACATTAAAAACTGTGTCAAACCAGTCTGAGTGCATTCTCTCCCAGGATGTGGAACTGACCTGAAGATCCTTTTTTCTGCATTGCTTCTCTCTCAAGTAATGGCTCTGGGAGTGCTGGGAC
Source organism: Atrichornis clamosus (assembly GCA_013400975.1). Taxonomy (NCBI): domain Eukaryota; kingdom Metazoa; phylum Chordata; class Aves; order Passeriformes; family Menuridae; genus Atrichornis; species Atrichornis clamosus. The sequence continues at coordinate 104,454 of WBMZ01002002.1, read as the reverse complement.
AATGTGTGGGCATTTATCCCCAGTTAATTGCTTTAAAATATGATCATGTTCCTTTATTGCCAGTTGCTATGTAAGGAAGCAGAAAATTATATTTTACTTTTATTGTGCAATAAGTGCTAAATTTTCCTTTTGTTGTGTTTTTAATAGCATAGCTATTTTAAAATAGGAAACTTATCTCATTCACTGTCAGTATAATGATTTGTCTGCTGGGAAAAAATAATTTTGTATCAGTCAGAATTATTTCTTTAATATTCAGAGAATTTTCGTAGGGATTAGTCTTACCAACTAATGAGTTTTTTCTTCTGCTTAGTCATGAAAAAAACCCATCTTTCACTTTTTACCTCTTTTAGCAATCTGATCTGTTGGGATAGCTAATCCTCTGTAGTTCCTCCAGTACTTTAGTTTGGTGTGTTTTCAGTATTTTAAGGAAAGTATTTTTCTGAGTTTTGTGCAATAGATAATTAATAGCAATAGTAACAGTAGTAACATGAGTTTTTCATCCTGCTCAAGATGAAATTCCTCAAACACTAAGCAAACCTTAAGGAATATTGCTATCCACAGCAATGGCCTTGTTCTGGTCACTCCAGTGAACATGGAAAATATGTGGGTCTGTGAAGTCTGCTGCACACACACAGCTGGGACAAAGAGCCTTTCTGATAGACCATGGAACTTCCAAAAATACAAGTTTCATCATCACTGGAGACATAAAACCTGTGCAGTATTTTATAAGGTTTTTTGGTGTGTAGATTTTCAGAAAAGGGCACAGAAGGAGTAACACATTTCCATTTTCTCTACTGGTTGCTTCAGCTGACTTTCATTCCCTAAATGTCTCTCTGAAATCTGCATTTGCTTGGTTCTGCTGTTTATCCTGTCTTGTTAACAGTGTATATGAAAGAAACTGTTGCTACCTGTATTTGTAAGAGACGTAAGTGGTGTTATTAGAGATGTTAATTCTTTCCTATAAAATCACTATTTTTACAATTTCCTATAAAATTATGATGATGAAGCTATATAAAACAGGAACTTTTACAAAAATTTATCTTACCTTCTATTTCTCATCACCATCACCCTCCTTCCCCCAGAACAATTTTTTTTCAGGTTGGGAATCAAATATGAGATACAAATAGACAGGGATACAGAATTTTCTACAAGGGTAGTTGATTTTTCAGTTGTTAACAGGAAGAAATCAATTAGTTGCAGGCATTGGAACTTCTTCCCTTTTCCTGCTCAGAAGGAATGACAATGTGTCATGAACACACAGCTGGAAGAGATTCTGCTGTCTCCAGGGGCAGGGGGCAAATCCATGTTGTTCAAATGTGCAGGTGAACTGTACAGCTCAGAGAAAGCAGTTCTGAGTAATTTTCTGTCTGTAGCAAGGCCCAGTGTAAGGAATCCTACTCATTACACTTGAGCTCTTTCTGTGGCAAAATTCCCTCTCAAAACCCAGTTCTGTGTCTGACAGAAATTGCCATGTGGGAAGCGAAGGGACTTGTGGAGCAGGAACTAAACGTGACAGCTGCTGTATCAGAGCTCAGAACCATTAGCTTCTCCCAGGGTAGAGATGGTGATAAAATCCTTATTCTACAAAATACCTGTAATCCAAAATTAGAAGTCTTCCCTGCAAAGCTTTTCTCACCTGCCACCTGGCAGGGTCAGTCTGCCTTGCCTTTCATTAGTTAAAATCACCATCACTGGCAGGCTCTAGGGAATCACAGTGGATGCCTAAAGTCTCCCTCTTTTTTTGGAAATAGAAACCTTTTCTAGTTAATTGTCAGGATTCCTGTCAGGAACATAAATATGTACCTTTCATGATGGAAATAACAGAAAAATCCTCATGACAGTGTCAAATGTTCAAGTGTGGCAGAGTCATGAGAACCCAAGGAGAATGTAATTGGTGCTTAGCTCCCTTTCTCCTGCAAGCTTCAATAACACTTTAACATTGTGGTGGTTTTCCCTTGAATGTGGCAAGAGAAATGACAGGTAGTTATTTTCACTATTTTCTGTTTCTATGGAAACCCAGTGTTTGCAGTAACAGTCCTACTGTAAGCTCTGTAATCCTCCCCTGGGGCTTCTCGCCAATGTGGTAATTTAATAATTCATGAGCATTAAGCCTGAATTTGCTGGGAAGCAAACTGTGTTGCTTGGAGCCGTTTTCTCAGGGCCAGATTCATTTCCCTCACAGATTTGGCGTTCTTTTCTCTAGGATGTCTTTATAAAATACACTCCATAAACCAAAGCAGTGTACTTTGCTTCACTTGTTTGTGGAACCGGGGTTACTGCAGATCTGCTGGGTAAGGCAGCTCGGGAAAGAACGTTCCTCCTTCCCCCAACAAAAGAAAAGGGGGAAAAACCAAACACACTCCATGAGCCCTCGCCTGAAAAGGAAGACTTGTAAGTAGTCCATGAGTCATTGTTGAGACACTTGGCAAACTGAAAGTTCAGCAGAGGTGATCCTTCTGTCTCCAGGGCTCGGCAGTGACCGCTATGGATGATGGATTGCTCAAACACTGCTGTGCCCTGGGATCTGGGAGACACTCTTGGTTTACACTGTAAGTGGGAATTGAGTTCTTCATAGACACAGGACCATTCTGTACATATGTTTTGGCTTCGTCTCACACACACACTGAGAATGAAGACTCATTCTGTGGAGCTCTGGGAGATTTTATTATTAGGTCTTACTTTATTATTAGTCTTACAGCAGCTGTAAGGACCTCAGTTTTTTCCAAGAGGATGAGGAAAAATTAGCAACTCTAAAAGATAATCATGGTGAACAGAAAATAAACTGGAAAAGCTTTTTACAGAGGATACTCCTACTGCTTAATTCATCTTTCAAGAGAAAAACCCATTATTTTTGACCATGGGAAATTACTAAAATACTGATATAGGCACGTGCTTTCTTCATGAACATGAGACCATGCTCATGAAATAAAGTTCAGAAGGCCTGAAGTGAAGCTTGTTTCCTCTTAGAAAGTTCCTACTGGGTGTTCTGAAAAGCATCAGACTGCAGTGCTGTCCTGGAGTGACCGTTTCCATCACTGACCGTAGTAATGTTCTTGCAGTTGACAAACACGAGAGAGATTTGGGCACATTTGGCCAAGGGAATGAAAATAAAATTCTTTTTTTTTTCCTGAGTCTTATGTGAAGCTGTGCAAGCAAATAGGAGAAGCCTGGTATCATTACCATCGACTGTATTGCAGGATGCAGCACAAATGGAAAGCCAGGACAGTAGAGCCCAGTTTTCTCTCAGCCTCCAAATAGGCTTTTGGAGAGCAGTAACTGCTTTCTGGATAAATGGCTAATGCTTCTGCCCTGGGGCTTTAAAACTTCTGCTGTGCTGGGTCAATGTACTTCCTCTCTGATACAAGAACAGCTTCCCAAGTTAATCCATGCAAATATTAGCTTGTCCAAGCTGTAAGGTTTAGAGAGTGTAGTTCTGTTTTCTCTCCCCTTCCCCCTTCCACCAAACCCCAGGGATCTCTTTCATGGTGTTTCTCTCCTAACTTAATGTTTGGAAACAAGCTCCTTTTTATTTTTGCAACTTTAAGAAAATACTTTGATCCTGTATCAGTAATTCCTAACATAATTCCATTCACCTGGTCAACATATTGTCCTTTTAGAGCTTGTACCCACAGTGGTAGGAAGAATGCAGCATGTGAGGGCACTGATGAAGTAATCTGCCTGAAATGTGATGTGCACAGCAAGACTGGGATATTTTGAAGGCAAGTGCTGACAAGGCTTCTGTTGCCATAGAGCAACAGAACCAGCTCATCCCGAGCTCTCTCCTGGATGACCTGGACTTGCAGTGTGGAGAGTTTGTTCTTGGGATTTATCTGGCACCAAAAATGGTGCTTTTACAGTAGCATTCTAAAATGTCTATGATACTCTTATGCCAAATGTTATTCTAGAATTATTGTCAGGGATTTTAGCATTCATTAAAAGAAGAGACTAGAAATTTATTTGGGGGGAGGGAGAAGGAACTAAACAGTATCATGCTTATCACTTATTTCTTAACTGGTAGGACAGAAAGGAGCTGAGCTGTCCTGGCTAGGGAGATGTTTGTAGCTTATTCCTGCAAACCTTCAGCTTCTGTGACAGCATTCTCAGATTTTTGTTCCTGAGTTTGTATTTTGCATGCAGGTAAGGTTTTACATGATACTGCAGGTGTCAGAAATAAACCTGTGAGGATATCAAGAGAAGATCAAAGTCTAAAATATGAGTTATTATATGATCTTTTCCACTACCATATGACCCTTTTCCCTGTTTACTTCTACATGTGTCATGGACCAATATGTATTTTTAAGATCACCTTTATTCTAAGAAAGAATTGGCCAAGTGCTAGATTCTGAAAACCCAATTAAATACAGCTTTTGAGAAAGGACTGAGATGTTTGTTATATTACTGGGGTTTTTCAGTGTTCCCCCAGTTTTCTCTGGAAATAAGAAGCACTGGGGAAAATAAGAAAAATGAGGGAGCTTTTGTACATTTGTACCTTTTTCCTTTCAGTGGCACATTGGAGTGGAGAGAGTGAAGGGGGTATTTGTTTCTGGGAGAAATGGCCACTGAACCATTATTTAAGGTCAAGGGAAGGGTACAAGATGTGAGGTTTCTGCTTAAGGAGATTGAAGCCCAATGTTCTGCTGTCCCTGTTTCAGAAACCAATCTCCTATACTTTGTTAAATAATTAAATTTTTTAGTCCGTGTTCTTCATCACCAGTTTCCAATTCAAACAGAAAATTGATCTGCAGGCTCTCTCCAGACCTCCACAGCTTTGGCTTTATGAATCTATTCATGCTGTACCTACATTCACAAATGGATGCTCAGTCAGGATTTCTGCCTTGAAACACCGACAGTAATTCAACATGCCCATGAATTAATACAGGGAGCTCACCAACCCACCCCAAGCTCCTTGCCAGGCCTTTCTTTTTCTTGTCATCTTCACACGTTACGCAGAAAACATCACAAATAAACTGCAACAACACAAACTCCCCATGGGCATTAATGCCTCTCCTGCTCAGCCAGCAGTAAATTTTGTCCCTGTGTGCCCCGTTTTCCATGCTGAAAATGTAACAGCCCAAACCATTGATGGCATTCTTCCTTTTTGCAGAGTTCAGTATGGTCCTGCTTTTCAGTCAGCAGGGAGAAGCCAAGAAGTGAGACACTATACTCCTTTCATTTTTCCTTCTTTCTAAGTGAACAAACACGAAGCTGTTTGACTTTGCTTGTCAGAGCAGTGGTTCTTATATTTGAGTAGCTTTAGTAATTACTAATCATGGGAGTGATTGTAAAGCCTGACTTAGTGCTATGCAAGGGGTGGTTTCACTATGATGTGAATTAGCACAGGAGGAGATGATGCAATTAGAGTAATTGGAGGGTGCTTATAGCATATAGGAGCAAGAGGAATAAATAGACTTTTGTTTAAGATACTGCTACGCGTGTGGCATGTCTTGGGTCTGAACTCAGCAAGGTAAAATGTTAATTCTTTTCTCTGTTTCGGTGCATTTATCTCTCCTTTTATGCAAGAGAACTGATTTTGGTGTATTTTCAGAATAGCTGAAAATTTTTATTGGGTTGTTGATTTTAGTTGTGGGGTTTTTTCTTTTCTTGACAATAGTAGGATCAAGCAGTCAGATTATTTCTCTGCTCCCCATGCTTAATTTCCACTACTCATTTGGCAATTTTAACTACTGGGATTTTTAATTAATTTCTATATGGAGTTTATTCAGGTTTGATGTTTTGGTCTAACTAAACTGTACTCAATGTTGTCTAGGCTGTATGCATGTCTCTTGTCCTTGTGCAGAAGATAAGCTTGAGGAAAAGACACACTGAAGACTTTCTCAGAGAAGGCAACTCCCAAAATAAAGAAACTAAGTTACTGAGGTTCATTAAGTTTCTTGACCCTAAATGTGTTTATTTTTGTCTTAAAACATAGTTACAATGCTAGATGAAGGCAGTGGATTTTCAGGTCATTGAAAACAGGGTTATTCTTCCAGATTTGCTTTGACATAGAATTAAATTAGCAGTTGTAAAATGAGAAGCAGCTGACTAACTAGTCCATGATATGTGTGACCAGTGTGTAAAGGTTCCTATTCTTGCTCACTAATATCAAGGATTAGAGGAGTGCTGGAGATGAGAAACAAACCGACAAGTTTAGGAGAACTGACATGCAAGGAAAGATGGGAGAACTGGAGGTGGCTTGATCCTTTGGGATGGCCTGTTAGCACTGCTGCCTTGTCATTCTCTGGGTCCTGTCCATGGATCTCCTTGGTCAAATGTGTTTTCCTGTTCCACAGTTCTCAAATGCTGTGGTTGACTCAAAGTCCCCTTAATTATTTGGTCACACAAGCTTAGGAAGGCTTAAGGGAGGACTAGAAATTAAAGGAAATAATGTAAAGGTTGTAACTGAAGTGGTGCTGGAATAAGGGAGCAGTTGATCAACAGGCAGGTGAAAAAGATGGTGCCTGCTGAATTTATTGAAAAGCACTGGAATAGGGGGATAGGAACCAGGTTTTCTCCATCAGTACTAGACTGTTGCCATCTTACACTTTTAGAACTGTTCATTAAATGCTGTTGGAAAGTTGCACCATGGGTAAGTTCTACAAAATGATTCCAGCACTACTTCTTGGATTTCTTAACAGTGTTAAATTGCTTACTTGTTTGGGGGATATCACTGCTATTCCTACTTTGCAAGAAATGAGCTTCTCTAAAGGGCTCTTCAATACAGAAAAGTGACAAAAAGCAGTGGCTGTACACTGAGATCAGGCATTTCCAAGCCCCCAGTTATCCATGTGGTTTAACAGCAGGGATGAGTGGCCTTTGGAGCAAGCTGCCAAAGGAGGTAGTGTGGACACTGGGGTTTCATATTTTTAAGGCCAACAGTGGATAATATGCTGACAAATGTATCAAATGAAGGTTACTGGAGTTGATGCAGTCATACTGGATAGGATTGAAAGGATCTGTGATTTCATGGAATTGTATCTGGAAGATTTAATGATGTGCTCCCACTTTATTTCTTTGAAAATCTAGGAAGAAAACTCTGGTCAATACTTAGTGGGCTGTTTCACATTAGTGAAAAGATTACTCATCAGACTTATTTTTACACATGAATTCCGTGTCTTAAGAAATAATATGAATGTCCGTGTCCTACCATCCGTAGTGAGGATTGTTCACTTTGCAGTCTAGCTATATGTGCTGGTTTTATTCATTGAAGGGCTGTTTAATTTGATTAGTGAGAGGTATATCCATTGAATCTTAATGTATTTGAATTAGTATCTTGCTTTTATAAATGCTCTATGTTGAAGGAGATTGCTTAATTGGTATTCTTGTTACTTTTAGTTTTGAGTGGATTTTAATGAACTCAGTTTTACCAAAGGCAGTGAACCCCTCAGCAAGTTTGCCTTAGCCTTTGCCTGGAGGAGTCATAATGTATTCAGACTCCGTGCTTCTTACATTCACATTATTTGAATGTTATTACATCATGAATATGCACCATCACAGTGTTTTCACATGCTGAGTACTTACTGTTAAAAATCTGTGCTATTCCATATAGTTTTATGTAGACCAGTGAGTGCTGTTTCATATGCTTTAGAATTATAATAACCACCGCATCTTTTTTTTAATAAAACCCATATCCACCTGTATTTTTCTGTTGAAGTGTGCACAGGAAAAGCTTATTATTTTGTTGCTGTTGTTTGTTTTTCAGTGAGAGGTTTATGGTGAGGTTGAACAAGAACGGAGGCCCCAGGAATCCGGAGAAGATCGATCGAATGTGTGCACTCTTCACAGTACGTGTCTGTACCCTTTCTTCTCCCCTTACAGGAGTGGGATTGTAGGGTTCCTGAGGGCAAAGAGACTCAATTCTTCCTCTCCAATATATTGAGTAGAACAGAAACCATTTCTAAGTTTTGTAATGGTTTTGACTAAATGTTAACATAGAAAATGAATGTACTTCTAAATTATTTTTATGGCTAAGTGAATATTCTGAAGATAGGACTTTTTTTTAAGTGCATTTGTTCCTGCATATAGTGTGAAATTTTGAATATTTTCATTGGATCTGCTGTGCTCTTAGATAACAGGGTATAGGAAAAGGTTGTGATGGCCTGAACATAAAATAAGGCACTTTTCTCTGAATCAGAATCAGACAAGTGTTATCCCTTGTCCTGTCCCTACATGCCGTTGTCAGAAGGGCCGTCTGCACTGGTCTGAAGTCCTGCTTAAAATTCCCTCAGAATTGTGTCAGACCATGATATTATCTGCCACTTTTTCTCAGAAAGAATATGAAAATCTAGAGACACTGAAACTTAACAGCTCACCACGGAATACCTGTAAGGAACATCAGATCCCAAGTGTGATAAACACCTTCCATCGTGACTCACCTTTAGCTAGTGCACATGCTGGCAGCTCTGTGACAGAAATGTTTTTACCTTCAGAGAAGAAAAAAGATAGTAGAACACTTTGGTTGTGGCAGTGACACCCCCTAAGGTCATGCGGGGCTGGACACTGAACCAAGTATGGTTCTCAGCACTGTTCCTTTCTCTCCCTTAAGAAGACAGCAGAATTTCTCCTCTTAGGGAGCAGAGCATATCCAGCCAGGTGTAAGGATGCTCAATTCTGTCTCCATGTGGATCTCAGAGATGCAGGTCAGTCCAAAAGTAGCACTGACCTGGATGCTAACATCAGTAGCAGTTCTGGTTTTGGTACCATCAGTGAAGTGCTTCCAGCTGATAAAACACCAGCAGAGGTAACAGTATCACCCAAAGTCAGTAACCCAGAGTCCTTCCCTGCTAAGAGAAGGGGTTAGAATTCAGCACTGGTGTCTGGGTCAGGTGAAAGACAGGAGTGTTGGGTTAGGAGTTGTTCTAAACAATATTCCCAAAAGGCAGCACAGACTGCTTCATATCAACTTTGGCACTTTCTGGCCTCTGGAAATGATTTTCAGCATCAAACTTCCCCACCCTCACCAGTGCCACGTGATTGGGGTCATGGAACAACTGTCCTGTTTCACTCTGTGTGGTGAACAGTGTGAAACAGTTTTCCTCTGGTGACCTGCAAACCAGCCTTTATACCCTTTAAAAACTAAAGACGCACCACAGCCAGGGTCATAACACAGGTCCGGGAGAAACCTGCTGCTTATTCTGGATAGGGGCACTGTAATCTGAGAGGCCAACCCTGGGATTGCAGACCTGTGCCACTGCAGCCCCAATCCTGAGCACAGATCACTCCTGAGCTCCCTTTCTATGTGCCTTTACAAAAATACCAAAGCTGCTGCAGTATCTGCTCTCTGAGGTGCTCAGACTCCATCACTGTCTGCTGGAGGTGCTTAGACTCTCACTCTGCTAGAATGTGTATTCTGCAAGCAGGAATTATAATGCATGTATACTCTACATAACGGGAATTATAATTGGAAAAAATCATCTGTGCAAAGAATGGCACGCTTCTGATACAGTATTTTTCATTGATGTGTTCAAAGAACTTTCCAAAGTGCGCAGTAAAAGAGCACCAAATAATTGCTCTTTGAATAACCATTTTACCTGCAATAATTCTGTCTTATCATAATTCCTTAATTATGAAATGCTTCTAAGATAAGATAATTCTGTGATTTTCAGGTTTGTTCCGAAGCTTGTATTCATCTTGACTTTAAATCCATTTGTTTATTTTCTGGTTGTCCCTCACCACACTGCAGTATCTTTCTAAAACTCACCTCTTTTCCCAAGGCAAGAAGCCCATACCTTAGATAATTCAAGGGATCCCTGTCTTTTCCTGCTATCTCTGTTACTTCTAAGGGTTCAGCTGTCTCCTTGTGTAAGATATCAAAATTACCCAGGTTTTGGTTGTACATCTGCTGTCATACCATAGCAAAGGTGAGAAGCTGCTTGCTCTGAAGATCAAAGCTCACTGAAGCAAACCTCAACCTGTGCACACTTTAGAAACATTCCTGGGTCTGAATTAAAACATAACTACCCTGTATAAGCTTGTTATTCTTGTTAAATACCTTGTTCTCACGTGGCCCATGAGGTTGGCAGCTGAATTAAATAACTAATTAGTGGCAAACAGGTATCCTCGATTCCAGTGGTTTGGGGGTGATTGTGGTGCTATTTGGATTTTTTAACATACGACTGGACCTTTCTAGAAACCAACATTGTAAAGAACAAACCATTATTGTAGAGTAACCCAACACTGGGGGGAAAATTTAGGGGTGATTTTCTAGAAGGCCATTCAGTTAGAATTATAGTGAAATTATTTTATCAACCAGTATCATTGGAAAAGCTCAGAAGGATGTGAGAAATGCCCACCCTGTGGATGCAGTCCTGTGAACACCTTTCTGTCTTTATTTGTATTGCACACAGTAACCAGTAAATGTATTTTGTCCTCTCCTGGTCCAAACACATGTTCCTGGATTCTCTGCAGAGGAATTAACTGAAATCTTCCTCGCAGGGGTTGGGGCTTTCCATTGTTTGGTCCATGTCAGAGGAAGAATTTCTTGCCTGGTGAAAGCCCCTGCTGTACAAACTGAAACACGAGGCCATCTGGGCCCACATTTCTTGTCTTTTGCCTGTGACACAGTGGATTTTTTGTGAAATTGGAAAAGCGACTGAAGTGTGAACCCATCAATATGTTCATGCCCTTCCATTTTCTGATGTTTTGACAGCTGCCCTTTGAAAAAATAGTTCTTTAAATTGCTGTTAATTAGAACTGGTAATCTGATAGTATAATAAAATTCCCCCTGTCAAAGCACAGATATTTTCAAGAATCTATTGCTCTCTAGAGCATTAAGAACTACCTCCAAGTTTTTGTGCATTTTGAAGTGTCTTGCCAGGCACTACATAAAACTATGTCAGATCCCCTCTTAGTGTGGAACTTCGTGTCTCCAAGACATACAAGATAAAGGCTACCATATGTTACACTGGTATGTTGGGTGATGAAGAAAGCCTAGAAAGTGTGTTCCCTGATGGGTGCAGCAGCAGAATAAAACCTGAGGAGAAGATGCTAAGGATGATTTATATAGCTTAATTTTTTTGGCTCTGGAGAGACACGATCTGCTGGTTAGCAGCATCCCAAACAGTGGATCTACAACTCCCTGCATATTCTGCCCTGGGAAATACAGTGCTGCTTTTAGAGAGCAAGGAGATACAGCCATGGTTTTATTACATGCCTGCTGTAATTTAGCAATATAACAATTGGAAAGGGATTGAAACTTCTCCTTAGAATCAGTTCACTTTGTGCCTAGTTCTGAGTCACTGGAGTTGCACTGCTGTCATAATCTCACTTGTTGATACTTGGGTTCTCAAGTCACAGGGGGAAGAAATTCACTGTGTGACTTAGTTCATGTTGTAGGGTTTAAGTACCACATAGTTGAGGAGCTTTTTAAAGAAAACCACAAGATTTTATCTGAATGTGAGATTGTTCCATCTCATTTTTGCAGAAGTAGTACCTGACAGTGAGTTGACAGCACTCAGTAGAGTAGAGAAAAGGGCAGCAGCTGTTACTGTAGTGCAGGAGGAGCCTTTTTGCTTCAGTCTAAACCAGGGATGAATATTCTCCCAGTACACAGTATCTGTTTAGAATCTCCTTGGCTGGGAAGTTACTAGCATAGGGAAAACTGGTTGAACAATGCTATTGCTTTTAGGAAGAAATGTTTCTTAAGCGTTTCCTGTAATTAAAAAACCAAATGTGGGGGGAATGTCTCAGAAGTTGATGCTTGTTTATAAAGTTATCATTGACAACTGCAACATGCCAAGGAAATTGCAATTAAGGTGGTTTCTAACATGTGAATGCAAAATGCTGCAGTAATGAATTATTGAAAAGTCCTATGTGTATTTTCTTAATTTATTTCTTTATTAGTAAAATTTTCTCAGAGTCAGTAACACTTATTTGTCCTCATTGACTTCAGCTGTCCTTTTGCTCTTCTGTAGCTTCTCCTTTTCCTGTTTTTTCTTCAGACTCATTTTTAAGTTTTGACCTGCTTTTCTGTAACATGACATTTCAGAATTTTCATCCATGTATATAGTTGCAGGCACTTACGTCGGAAGTGCAACATGTTCATTTTAATGTCTATATTTTTCCAATCCTTCAGGATCTCAGCAGCAAGGACATGAAGAGGGATTTGTACATAGTTGCCCATGTAATCCGAATAGGTACAGTATGATTTAATGCTTGAAATATTTAGAGTTAACGGTGCTTTTAGAATATTTTTAAATGTATATTTTGATTAGCTGACTTCACACTGATTTATACATTTAGAAAGCTCAGTCATAGACTGATTGACATTCAGACCATATGGAGGTAAGTGTTAGAAAGTTACTGATGACTGTTTAACAGTGATTTTGTTTTTCTGAGTCTGAAACTGAATATTTGATTAAACACCACATTTAGGGAAGAGGGACAAACTAAAAAAAGGCTTTTTGTTTAATGTTTAAAAATTTCAAATGAGATCTTTTTGCTCTGATTATAGCTAGTTTGCAGGGCAGGACATCAGCATATCTGACCATCCACATCTAGTAAATCAGAGGCTGTTAAACAAATGTATATCAAGATCTATTTTCTGCTGTAGGAGTCTGTGGTGCTTCCAAGGCCCCACACGTGAGTTTAGGGAGATGCTTAAACTCAAGTTTAAAGGGAGTGGGTTTCTTGCTAGTTGTTGGCCAGACCAGGCTTCATTTTTTCTTTCTGATACTTGCAGTAACAAGAATAGAAAGTGCTTGTGACTGAAGTTGAATTTAGAACGTGTCTTATACAGTGCAGTGCTCAAAGACTTTAGCCCAGCGGTGTGTTTAAAGTGAAGTGACTGTTTGATTTCTGATTTATGGATTGAATTGCTGGAACCTTTTGTAGATAGGTGGTGGATAGTTATGAATGTCTGTACTTTCCCTGAGAAATTAGCAAGTACATATTTTGCCTATGTTAAGTATAATTTACTTTAAATATTAGGCCTAAAATGTTGACAATATAGAGTAAGAGTAGCAGACAGTTTTTTCAGCTGTATTACAGTAGACAAGTGAGTGGTTCAGTGCCATTCATGTGATTCAGGTTTTCAGCTGACTGAAGAATGGCCAGGCAGTGTTTGCAATGAAAGGGTTTTTTAGCCTGTTGCCAGCCCAGTCACTGCTAACACCCAGTACCAGCCACAGACACCTTTTCTGAAGTGCAGCAGCTCTAAGCAGAGCTTTGTGTGTTGTCTTGGGAATGACAATGTGCCTTCAAAGCCACAAATGCGATAGAACGGTCAGGTTTTCATTATCTGACTTCACTGTGTCATAAAGTGCCTAAAAGTCAGAATTGCTCTGTTATCACTTGAGGTGATAAATGGAGCTTGTAGAAAGATATAGTGTATTAACCTTGATGCAAGAAGTGCTGGACAAATTATTATGTGTAATGTTACAAGTTCACTTAGATAATCACACTGATTTTTCTGGCCTTGGCATTTTTTACTCTATTTTAAAACTGCCTTAATAATAGGAAGTTAATCACTGAGCAACTTTATACCTCAGAATTCTCCTTCCTGCATGTCAAGGCAAACATGATAAATGACCAATATACAATATAATACATATTATACACAATGTAGAATACATTCCCTTAAAGCATTTGAACAACATGAAAATTTGTGTAAATACTACATTATAAGGAAGGAGCACAGTGAATCCCTGTGTGGGTCAGGCTGGTGAGTACAAGCCATGTTCTTGGCTCATCCCACAGATGATTTGTAGTCAGCCCAGCTGGATGCAAATACGTGTCATGGAGCTGCAAATCAAAGCTGGCCAGACATGACGCTGTTCCCTTTGCCCTTGTCTGTGTCTTTAGCTCAGTGAGGTGGAGGTTCAAATGGACCTCTGGGTTTGAAACAGTTTAGGAGTGAAAAGTTGTGGTGGGTTGACCCTGGCTGAACACCAGGTGCCCTCCAAGCTGCTCTGTCACTTCCCTCCTCAGCAGGATGGGGTTGGGAGGGGAAATAAGATGGCAGAAAATCTGTGGGTAAAGGCAGTTTTTGCAGAAGCAAAGGAAAACAAAGGGTTCATTCTCTACTTCCCATCAGCCATTGATGTCCAGCCACTTCCCTGGAAGCCCAGCTTCAATCCCTGTAGAGACAAACCTCACAGTGACAAATGCCTTCTCCTCTGCCTTTCCTTTTGCTTTTATTGCTGAGCAGATGCTGTGTGGTGTGGGCCCTCCCTTTGGCCAGTGTGGATCAGCTGTCCTGGCCGGGTCCCCTCTCCAGCCTCCTGGGGAGGGGGATGTTGCAGAGGCAGCCCTGATGCTGTGCCAGCACTGCTCAGCACCCCTGGTGTGTTCTCAGCACCTCCCTGGGCACCAACACAGAGCCCAGCACGGTGGGGCTGGGGGAAAAGCCAGCTCCATCTCCTTCAGGCCCAGTGCAGAAGGCTCAGACTGCAGGCTGGGGTTGACAGTGGCTGTGGGTGTGTTCTCAGAGGGGTAGTGAACACAGCAGGCAGGATGTGGCTGCGTGCCCATCTCTAATATTTTAAATTTCCCTTCATTTTAGGTCGCATGTTGCTCAATGACTCCAAAAAAGGGCCCCCTCATTTACACTATCGCCGCCCCTACGGCTGTGCCGTGCTGAGCATCATGGATGTGCTTCAGTCCATCTCGGAAATAAAGGAAGAGAAGGATTTTGTTCTCAAAGTTTACACGTGAGTCACTCCTAGAAGGAAGTTTTTTGTTTCTTTATTATTCCAGCAGCTTATAGAAACTAATAAATATTACCCAGAGATGTTTCAGGTATGTGAAGTGCTTCAGAAATTATTGGATATTGCCCAAATCTATGTCACATGCAAAGCTGCTCTTTTATTAATGTGATTTATTTAAAATCTGCTAAGCTCAATCCCAAAGAAATGTGCTCTATTTCATCTGATGTAGGGAATAACAACTCATGCCCCATCTCCTATTCCTAACAACTCATGGTGACCAACAAAAGAAGTAGAAAACAACTGAAGTCAACAGTGTGTGACCAAAAAACTCAAAACAAATCAGCATTTTTGAGCAGGAATCTGTCTTCAGTTATTTGTGATTTTGAACTTCGAACTAACAAATTCTTGCTATGAAATGTGGTCTCAGAGACTTTAATAAAGAGGCCACAGACAAACTGTCCAGAGACTGTAGGGAATATTTAAATCCCTTGTCAGTGAGGATAAATACTGGCAAGATCTGCTTTGCAGATGGGCTGAGACACAGCTGACACTGCTTTGTGGTCTGTGGCCACTATTCAGAGTAATAAGATAATTTGGCGGGTTATCGAACTTTGTTATTCTTTGAGAAGTGCATTCAACAGCAGAAAATCTGGCCTTCAAGGGAAACTGTAAATGAAAAAATGTCTTTTACTGTTCACTGAAGATTCTTGGATGTCTCTTCATACATTAGAAATCTCTTAAGTCCAAACAAAAGTCTCTCAGAGTCAGCTCTTTCATTCTTCCTTTGCCAAAAGTTATGAAAACTGTAGCAAAAATGTCAAATTATAGGGAAGAAAATGGTCATCTTTCTTCTCTCTGTCAATAGAATCTGGATGATCTTGGCCTTTTGTCACCATTCAGTTTCAGTTATCTCAAACCCAGTGGGTTTTGGTTATATAGTTCATGTAAATATTGGCCTTGTAAATACAATGTTAATGTATTGCAAGTACAGCATTTTGAATGTTAACAGAAATGGAAAATTTTGATTATCAGATTTCTGTGTTGTTGCCCTTCTAATGCATTTTTAGCTTCTGAAAAGCAGAACAGAAAAACTTGTTAAAATGCTGGACTTTGTCATGACACACACAGCCAGTTAGAGCAACCCAAAGTCTGGGTACAGTGATAAAATAAATGTCACAGGACACAGAGCTTCTCTTTTCTTCCTGCTCATCTGCAGTGCTTTGTTAACAAGGATTCCCTTCACAGCACCCAGAGCAGCAGCAGTTTCTGCCCAAATTCCTCAGCAGGTTTGTACCAGTCGCTCCTCATGTGGGCAGGGAGAGTCCATGGCTCAGTTCAGCTCTGTAATCAGATGCCTGTAATTCCTTTTCACTGTTATCACTCTCCTGGGCTGTTACAGTCTTGTACATCTTTCTTTTATGTTGCTGCTGTTTGGAGTTCTCCGTAAACCTCCAGCAGAAATATTCAGGAGGGAACATGGATGTATCTGAAGGGCACCAGCTTATCCCCTTTGCAGCTTTGATAGCTCTTGGTCTTTCATGACAGTTTTCACAGGTTTATCTCTGCATCTTCTCTTTGCACATTCCTTTAGCTAACCTGCATTTTCTTCCTTTGTAGGCTAAAATTGAAATGACAGGGTTTTGTCCTTTGTAAGTTTAAAATTGAATATGAGTGCTTAAACAGCCCTGAACTGATTTTCTTACCTGCTGCTCTCATTTTGATTACTGATAAAATGCCCCAGGCTAACTCAAAAACATCACAAAGATGAAATGAGGAGAGCGGTATATTTGTATTTTTCAAGGAGCAGTAAAAAGCATTACTTTTATACACTGTATGGCTAAAGCTTACAGCTGCCACAAATGAGGCAGCCAGAAAATACTTTTCACAGAGAGAAGCTGGAAAAAATTTGAGGGACTGAAAACCTAACAAAGGCTGAAACAAATACATGATCTTTCAATGGAGGCTTTTGCTGAATCCACAAGAAAGAATGCTTATGGGAGGGGATAAAAAAAAATCAATTTACTTCACCAGTCTTTCTCAGCTTCCCTTATTATTGTTAAAGATTTATGTCTGAAAAATATTTCTTTCTCACAATTGAGATTTTCCTCTTTGTTAATCCCACAGTCATGTTAAAATCCCCCTAAGAGGATATAGTACCACAGCTGTAGTTATAAGCTCATTATGTAAAAGCATAAAGGTTTACTTTTATAATTCTTTTTAATATATATGTAAAATATTTAAAGAGTGAGATGGAAATTAAATTCTCAGCCCATTTTTTCTGAAATCACTTGATTTAATATTTTTATATTAATTTTTGTCTTTAATGAAATTTTTTGCTCATTGAACACTACTCTTTATGTCAATCTTACCATTACCCTAAAAACTTCACATATTTCTCTTCATATTAGCTTTTTCTGTTTCTTTTTTTTTGCCCTATTTTCTGTCAGTCCTTTTCCCCTCCTTCTTCAGCACTTGCTTTTGAAATTCTTGCCCCTTAATGCCTGAATGCCTTTCCCTTTTGATATTCCATTTGTTGCTGTTTGCCCAGCTGGACAAGGGCTCACATCCCATTGCTGGCTGACACCAGGGGCTGGGGTGGGATGGAAAACATTCTCAATGGTGCATTTGCTGTAGAACCAGGCAGCTTCAAAAGGTGATGGATGGCTCAGGAGAAAATTCTTATTTAAAGGAGAGATCTATTCTGTTATATATTTGGTATTTGGACAAGTGAAACGTGAACACAATAAAACACATTCCAAGCAAGTGTTTCCAGGCCAGCGTGTCAAACCTGGGAGAAGATCCTCCTTGGTGCTGAGGAAGTGCAAAGTGCAGCTTCCACTGGCACTTGGTACAAGACTGGCTTTAGGCTGCCTGTACAGTTGATTTTGGGATGCCTTTGTTCCCCAGGTTAATTTGCACACAAAAGTCATTGGAGGCTGAAATCTATTTTAACTTGCCCTCCCGAGGCTGGTACAGCAACTCAAAAATTATCACAGGTTAGACATTTTTTGCAATCTTATCTGTCCTATGGGTTATCTTCCTACTTCTAGGAGAATATTATTTGCAGTAGGATAAATGACTTTTAAATTATTGGAATTGTGAAGATAATTATTATTCTTGTTGAACAGCACAGAACACCACAATTATTGGCAGAGGTTTTGTACTGTCCATTAATGTCTTAGCTCTGTTGTGGTTTGGTTTTGAGGGATGGCTTTGGGGAGTGCAAATACAGTCAATTTGCCCTCCTGTGAAGTTCTGGAAGGCCTGCCTTGAGTGACTGTGTGGATAACTGATGTCTCCTCCCAGGAGGGATGCAGTAGTTACACAAGGCGGGGAGTAGAGCAAGTGAAATGTTTAAGGAGATGGAGACATTTTCTGTGTATTTCATTTATTCCGAGTTGTCTCTGTTCCCTTCGCTGCTATAAGAACATTTGGGGGATGTCAGTAATTGATCCATCACAGGCTTTGTGGGTTATCTCATTATTCTTGGTAGCACATGGTTTTAGCAATACTGAAACTGTAGGAAATTACCAGCTACTACTTGTAGATAGCCCAAATTTTTTTGCCATGCTATTCTCCAGTTACATAATGCAGGAAACAAAAACATCCCT
The DNA here is from genome assembly GCA_013400975.1 of Atrichornis clamosus. Classification (NCBI taxonomy): domain Eukaryota; kingdom Metazoa; phylum Chordata; class Aves; order Passeriformes; family Menuridae; genus Atrichornis; species Atrichornis clamosus. Next base: position 86,201 of record WBMZ01002002.1, on the reverse strand, counting down.
ACTGTCTTCCCAGTAGCTGGTTTGTACCTTACCCTGGTTGTGCTGCCACGTTGTACCCCTGGGGGAAAACAGAAAAGGGGAAAAGGGAAAAAATGTTCATGTCCTTGGGAGAAGTTTTACAAAGTGACTTATTTCTCAAGACTCCTGGAAGCTGAAAACTTAGAGTATTAGCTTGCTTTTTTTTTTTTTAACCTTTAAGAGTCAGTAGGACAGAAGTTTAATTAAATTGTTTAATTCAATTGCTTTTCAGGAGAAATAAGATTGACTATTGTTGCTGAGTTAAAAATTGCTGACTTCATGGGGAATCATTGAATCTTGCAGTTGTGATTTAAATAAAGCACAGTTGAATTTAAAATGCAGTTCGACTTGATCAGCATCCTGGTTTTCCTTTCTTTTTTAACCAATAGCACTGTTTGTGGTAAAGGTTCCAATTTTTTCACTTGAGGGAAGGTTATATGGCTCATCTTTCATCTAAAAGCTGAATAAGGAGGGTCCCTTCAGTTCTTGCCTCTCTCTCCCACACAATGGGGCAGTAGCCTGTGGACTCAGGATGTGGGGCTGCTTTCCTTGGTTCCTTTCTCAGTGGCACTGCAATTCCTGCATGTTGTCCTTTGGATCCTAAACAGAAATGTGGCTCTTCTGACGCGGGTGCTCAAGTTCCAGAATACAGGAAGCATCCAGGTGTGCTCTTGTTCTGATTCCCACTTTGCTGGCTCTGTTCATCTGATGAGGATTTTTTAATGGATTTAAAGGAATCTCCATGACTGCGGAGAAAACTGAACCATCTGCTTCTGGTGCTCTCAGCCACTTCTATTACAATGTAATTTCCAAATGCTGCAGTGTCTCTAATTTATCTCTCCTGAATCCTGCCATCAGACCAATGAGAATACTTACAGAGCTGTAGATAGTGATTTGCAGAGTGAAATATGTAGGTAAGCAAAAGACTTGTTGTAAATGCCTGAGGTACTGAAAAAATCGCGTTTATTTAGTCTTTCAAATTTCACTTTATTTCTTGATTTTAACTTTAAAAAAATAATTTCAAACCAAAAAGGTAATATATGGCAGCAGTTAATTTCATCTTAAAATTCATTTTCTACATGCCCAGAATTCAGATAAGATGTCCGGAGCTTGCTTCATTCTGTCATAATCTGAGGAGTGGAACGATGACTTTGATGGCAGAAAAGTCACCACCAGCTCCAAAGTATCCATTAAAAAGACATAACTATCAGGGAATATTTTGTTTCCTTCCGCTTCCAAAAATAAGAGCTCTATGGGATTTCTCTCATTCATGCAAACCCTACAACCTTTCATTTTATCTCTACATCGAAATTGACTCTCCTGATCTTTCAGCAGAAAGCATTTAACTTGAATTAGTGTTCTTTTATTTTAGGTGTAACAACGAGAATGAGTGGTGTCAGATCCATGAAAATATCATCCGTAAGTCCAGCACCAAATACACAGCACCCAGCTCCAACTATGGTAAATATTTCCTTGTGCTTGTTTGTCATAACAGCAACTGAACATTTCTTTTAGGAAACTGCTGCATATTTGTAGCAGAGAAACTCAGTGAGATGTGAGGTTTTACTTTCGTAGCTAATGACAGATAAATTGGGAAAGTAAATCCTGTCTTATCTGTTTACCTCATGTAATGATGTCTGTAGTTGCTAATTCAGAGATATCACTGCTCTCCCATTCCAAATGAACCAGCTGATAGGATGCAGTTCAGCTTCATTACAGCAAGTTCTGCATTCATTACCCAGTGCCTGATTCATGGGCATAGTGATGTCCAAATAATGAATTTGTCTTAATTTCACTTGTTTGCATATTGAGACACTGTAGTGGAATAGGCAGTTCACACTCCCATAGAAGATACTAAGCACAGCAGTAAGCAAAGAAAACATTTTTCAGGTTTGGAATTTTACTGTGTGTAAGTCTTTCCTGTAGGTCTCTTTCCCTGCTGCTCCTCCCATTACAGTTAAAGTTACCCACTAGTTATCATCAAAATATTTTCCTAAATTGTTTGTAACTTTGAAAATGTGGGCAACATGTCTGAACTTCCACATTTGCTCCAGTCCTTTTACACTGGAATTTTCTGCATTTATTTTCATGGGTTTATTTTTAATAGCAAAAGAGGATATAAAATGAACAAGTTTTCCTGTAAGTGGCAAAAATTCTCGAGACTGATTCCTAATGAACATGTGCCTCTTGTGTGCTGTGAAACCTTCTGTAGCACATGGACTCCCTCGTACGTGGTATTCAAAGGGTTTGGATTTTTTCCATGGTTTCAAAGCCTGTGTTTTCCCTGCAGTTTCCCCTGCCTGCTCAGCTGGGCAGTTGCAAGTCCGTGTTTTGGCAGCTTTTGAGTACATGCATGCTGACTGTCCAGCTGGCTGGTTGGCCTCCCTTTTCCTTCATTTTAAGGCTTTATGCCCCGTTTTTTCATCCCAACTCCTAATATTCATTACATTTATACAATCTTCATGTAATCTAGATACCTACTTATTTGCCAAATGTGGCTGAAGCCAAACAACAGGCTTGAAAAGTATTTCAAGGGGAGAAGGCAGGATGTGTGTGGGAGGTGCATGGTGCTCCTGGTTTTGTTCCCCTGGTAACTTGTCTGACAAAATGGTCACTAAATGCTGGTCACAAAGCCCAAATATTGAGTTTAGGAAAGAGCAGAACTTGAGATGGCACGTGCAAGAACATACATCCAAGGCAGGGTTTGGGTTGGTGTGTGTTGTTCTGAGGGGTGAACAGAGAGGAGAGAAAGAACTAGTGACCAAGTGACACTGAAGGAGATCAAGAATGTGGAGAATTGCTCTGTGAAGGTAATTCTCATGGATATGTGGAGCTGGCGGTGCTCAGCAGGTGAGACTGAGCTTGGATGGCTGATCTCAGTCCTGGTATTTTTTGGTGTGCTAGTACTTGACTTTGTAATGTTGCCAATACACTCTCCTCGTTGTAGGGGTGTAGTATGCTATAAATGAAAAGCAACTAGAGAAAGCAGCTGGGCTGAGATGAAGTGTGTAATTATTCCTGGTCCAGCTGTTCAGCTGATGCACTGAACAACAGAGCTGGTTGCTGAAGTCAGTTTGGCCGGTTGGTAGTCCTGAAACATGTTGAGGTACTGCTGGGAATTTCATTAAAATCTCTTTGAGGCAGTTCAAGAAAAAAGTGGAACTGATATGCTTTGAGATTGAATTTTTGTCATGGTGTTAAACAGGATTTAAGGCACTTCAGAGATGTTCTGGAGCTTTGGTTGGTGGCCATTCAGGCAGAGGTGGCATTGCTCACAGATGTGTTGTAACCTGCTGCATGTGAGGAACAAAATTAATGGAATTACCGTACTTGTGACACGTCTGCATAATTAAGTATTCTGATTTTTAAGAATTGTATTGTAATATAATACTGTTCTCTTAACTGATCCCTTATAACTGATTTGTTTCTTCCATTTCAGTTTTCAATTTCTCCAAGGGAGAGAAGAATTTATTGTTTATGTACTTGTATTAAATTAACTGTGGAGCAAAACATTAGTTTACCTGCATGCTTTGTATGCACAGACATCTAATTCTTGGGTCAGAAACAATGAACATCTTTGGGTTTTTTTCCAGGACTTATAATATCTCTTCAGCTTCTTCGTGGAGACATGGAGCAGATCCGAAGGGAAAACCCCATGATCTTTAACAGAGGTGTTTCTGTCACCAGGAAGTTGGGTTTTCCTGATGTTATAATGCCAGGTAAACATAGCAGCTCCCATCTGAAAATATTGGTCTTTTTTTTTCTCATGCTCTTCCACTCAACTGCACTGGGATAGGGGCTTCACTTGAGTAAGATTCATAATAGAGTGGCCTTATTTATCAATAAGTGCCAGATTTGGGGAGGCAAATGCTAAAACATTGACAGCAACAAACATTATAGTAATAGGAGGTGTTAAAATCACGTGTATAGAAGAGGATCTGGAAAGGTTGCTCTGATATTCCCCATGACCCCTGCCAGTTATATCCCTCTTGTATGCTAAGCATACAGATTTTTCTTTTTAAATGCATGACATTTCTCCTTCCCAGTAATCCAAAGCCTGGGAAAAAAGAGTTTCCACCTTGCAACCTTGATGGTTTTGAATCTGTGTGATCCTTTTTTAGTGGGTGACCATAGAGGAAGTGCAGATCTGGTGGGATTTTCCTGCAGGCCCTACAGAGCACCTGGTCTGTGCAATGGGTGTCTTGTCTGAAGCATTGCTGTGCTTGCTCTGCTCCTCACCTCTGGAGCAGCAGCTGGAGATGCTTCTTGTTTTGGCACCAGCTGAGGCAGCCCCAGCACAGCCAAGAGCTGGTTTAGGGAAGAACCCAGAACGCAGCCAGTCATGCAGCCATACAAAACCTGGTGTTACACTGGCTTGACTCTTGCAGTGTGGTAAGAAATGGGCTTGTTAATTATATTGCATGTGTAGTATTTGAACAATGACCTTATTGCTCTGATAAGCAAGACCAAGGATGACTTTACAGACATGGGAAATTTGATGAAAGCATAATGGGAAAAGCATCACATTTTATTACTTGAAAGGCTGCAGTGGCACATCAGGACCAGAAGTTGTTGCAGTCTCATTATGGAGGCTCTTCAGAAACCACAATAAAACAGGGAGTAGGTGGGAAGAATTTCTATAAATTAAAGTCAAAGGATTTAGAACAACATGTGTTTTATCTGCTAATGAGCTTGAAAATGGTAGTAATAGAGCAGCAGAGGATGTGGGCTATAAAGCCAATTATAAATTTTGGTTCTTAGTGACCTTATAGCAGTTCCAGTCATAACCCAAAGCAATCAAATAGAGAAAAGATGAATTGTTGCAGGTTGATGTGCAGACTCAGCTGGTGCAAGGTGATCTGCTGTAATGGAGATCACAGCTGGATGTGTCACATTTACACACCTGTGTAAGGGAATTGATTGTCCTGCAAGAACTGCCTGATCCTCCTTTTCTGTGGGTAGAGTTGTCTCTCAGGTGCTTCAGACTACTGAGACTTAAAGAACAGCTTTGTCCCTAGTGTTCCCCTGAGTAGTTTCTTTTGTCTTCTGGGCCCTGGCCCTTCTCTCTGCAAAGTACAAAGTGTGCCCCTGTGTTCTGCTGCTTTGGGCAAGGCTTTGGGCCAGGCCTTGAGCAAACAGGTCAGCAGTGTTCATACAAGAAGTTCTTGCCCTAAGCTTTTAAAATTCTCTATTCATTGCACCTGTCCAATTTCCCAATTTTCTTCATGGGAATCACAGTTCTAGTTGGAGAAAACACTGGGGTTTTAAGATGATAATCTGTTTGGAATTGGACTCATATAGAGAAATATATATATCTGCTCAAAATGCTGATTGATAGAAACAAATGCACGAAAGGACCATTCTGCTATTAAATGCTTCCTGCCCCTCCTGAGGAGCTGGAGACACAGAACTTCTTGATTGCAGAGGGGTTACAAGAGGTTTTCATATGTAGAGTTTAGATGCAAAGCATTAGGCATCTGTATTTAGAAAGGAAAAACGCTTCCATTTGTGAGGAAAGGCAGTTTGTACATCTCTGTAAACACAGGTAAGAAGAGAAAAGCAGTTGAGGAAATGTGAATGAACTTTCACTGTAATTATAAATGAGGACATTGCCAGAGTAGAGGTGAGGTTTGAAGAGAGAGATTGTCATGAATGGGGCTCTAGACAAGGGCTTTCACTGTTGTGGGTATTTTCCAGAAGAATAAAATCTCTGGAAAATGAGGAGATTGAAATGTAATGGAACTCCACTGATGCAGCCAACAGTGTCACTCTAATTACTAATCAGGGTTTTTTCTGAAATCAAAGTATGTTTGACATATTCAAGTGACAGCAGATATTTGCCTGTTGTTTGCTTTTAAAACACAGATGAAATTGGGGTTTGAGTTTCCGTGACATCCAGGTTGGAACACTGGGGTTAAGTTACCTCTCAGGTGGCTTAGCCAACCTACACAAGCCCATGTACTTTGTGCTTATGTTGTTACAGCCAGGATCAAACACTCTTTATTAGCTTTATTATTATTGTCTGAAGTTGAAAACTAATTTATTGGGACACAAAATAAAACCCCCAAAAAACCCCAACCGAACCAAAACTGAAGCCTGTCATGCACATTAGCAGTTCTCAACCATGTCTGCTGCTTTAATAGTCTTTGTCAAGCTACCTTTTCCTTGCTTTGCTTCAGAACTGTTTCTTTGTCATTAAACACAGGGTTTTCTCTTCCAGAAAAGAGCACAGAAAGTTCATTACTTGTATTGTGCAAGTGAATGCAGATTTTTCAAGGCAGTGGTGTTTAAAATTGCTTTTTATTAATAAATTAATAAAGGCTACGTCACCAAGTACTGTTAAAATATGCAATGATCCTTCTGCTGAACCAAGAAATCTATTTTTAAAAAAGTAAACAGCTCTAGCATTTCAACTTAATTTTTTTTGTCATGGGCTTGAACATTTTCATTTTCTTTGTTAACAGGAAATCCTTTCACATATGCACATCTTAACTATTAGAATTCTGTAGCTGTGTCTCATTACACACTTTTTCTGTCCTGTTTTGTTTTCTAAACTGTAGCATTAGCCCCCTGTATCAAGCCCTCTTTTTCTGTCCCTCAGACATGAGCAACAGCAGTGGTAGCTGGTCAGCATTAAGTGAAACTGGTCTTTACGAGTTTATATCTTGCATGGTTTTGCAGAACAAGCTTAATATTCTACAAAACAACCCCTCCTGTCTTCTTTTGTAAAGATAAAATGTTCTTTGTTTCTTACTGTGTTGTGATCTGAGAAGAGCCTCATAAAGACTTCAGTTATATTTTTTTGGCAAAATCAGAAGGGATTCAGTCAAACCAGCCTCATGAAGAAGTTACGGTGCGGTTTTGTTCATTTGTGGGTTTGGGGTTTTTTTAATTCCTTTTCTAAATTGCCCCTGGGTTTAAGGCTGTGTGTGTGATCCTGCAGGTTGTACCTTTCCCCAGAGCTGAGGGCAGTGAGGCAAGTGCTGCTGCCTTTGGGATTGCAGCTGGGGTTGTGTGCAGGACTTGCTGAGCAGAAATCTGTTGCATAGGCTTGGCGTTTGTCAGTCCCCCAGGGACATCCCTCCCCTTCCCCATGTGCTGATGAGTATTCTGTCTTTTCCTTTGATCCTCTGATGAAAAGTGCATGCTTCATCTTCGACTCGTGAGTGATGTTTCTTTCTCTTTTTTCTCTCTCCTTGTCTTAATTTCCTGGCTTCTCTCCCGTTCCTTTCCCTTTATTCTCCCCCCTTTGTTTCTGATGCAGAGATGAAGATTGTTGGGTGTAAGTTTCTGCTTTTCTGTGTAATGTCTGCTTATTGCTTGCTTTTTTTCCATTTTCATGTCTTCCATGGAATGTTGGGATTGGTAAAGACAGCAAATCATAACATCACAGGGAAACTTTGGTAACAGTGAGGTGGAGACTTTGTCTCTCTTCATACCACAGGGTTTCAGGCAAATTTGGCAGCTGTGACAGGTGAATCAGTAGCAAAGGTGAGAAACATCTCAGCATCTGTTCAGCCAGTGAGCACAAAGTCATGGCAAAAATATGTTAAGGAGAGGCCAAGGTAAAATCCGTCAGCCATTCTCAGAATGGTCATGGCAAGAGTGTTAATGAGACCAAAATACCTAAGTATGTAATAATTACCCCCAAAAAGTGTCTACAGGGAGAATAAAAAGTATTATTATCATAAATAAACTCATGGAAATGGAAAGCCAGAGGAGATAAAAAGCAATAAAAAACAACTTCCTACTACTGAAAGGCAACTATTCTAGGGAAATCACTGGATTTAAAAAGGGCATTGTGTAAATTCTTTTCTATACATAGAAGTCAAACAATGGATAGCAAATAACCTAATAAGTATTGCTTGTCCCTTTTCTTTGAAACAATTGTGTTCTGCTCATTGAAAGCTGGAGAAGCACACAGAGCTAAACTTGCATAATGTTCTCTTTAGAAGAAAAAAACCCTAATTTAATTTGCCATACAGGCAGTAGATAAAAGCTTTGTTTCCCCTTGCTGCTGTAATATTGCTCACAATTATGTTAATAGTTGCTCGCTATAACTATTTCAAGAATATAGGCCTTAAAAAAAAATTGGTGCTGGGCTGGTGAAGGGGCAGAGAAATGAGCAGCTGAAATGGATGGAATGTGATCCCCAGAGTGTGGGACTGTGCCAGGAATGCAGTGGGGATACAGCAGGGCTCTACAGGGCTGTCAAAGGTACTGTCACTGTTAAGCCAGGGAAGATCACACAGTGGGAGGATGAGATTGGGAACAAGTAGGCCAGGGGTGCAGGAGGCCCTTCCACTGACCCTTGGCCAGTTTGTCCTTGTCCCTTTGGTTTGTAAGAGTGACAGGATGAGCACAAAGCTGCTGCTTCTGTCAGCCCCACGTGTGCTGAAGTCACTGCACTTCACAAGTAGGGGTGTGTTTGCACTGGGAGGAAGCTGCAGCTGAGGGTGGAGTTTTGCTGTTTGAGAGCAGGGTCTGATCACTGGCCGCCTCCAAAGCAGCAGCTTCCAGAGCTACGTCAGGGAAGAGCCATCCACTGAGGGAATGTCCAGGGTGATGTGAGATTCCCACCCACGAAGCAGAGCAGTTTCCTCTGGGAAGCTTGAACAAATGGAGCCAGAACATGCAGCAACACCACACATGAGTAGAAACCCTCTACACTTTATACTTCGCTTCAAAGCTTTTCCTTGCTGGACCAAGTCCCTCAGTTTGAACTGCTGTAACTTGGCTCAGGTCAGGGGGGGTGATGCTGATGGACTCTCCTTGTGGGGATGTTCATTTATAGATGGGACATCAATGCATGGGTTTGTTTTTTCCTCAGAAGCCATTGTGGAAGATACTCTGATTATCCCTCTTGCCCATTCTCTCTCCTGTGAAATGCCACTATTTTTGAAGAGATGCCAAATCCAGGGGTGTTAGAGAATCCAGCAGACAGAGTATCACAGTGCAGGGCCCTAAGTGAATAGCACCAGCTCAGCAATTTAATAAATATAGACCTAGATGCTAAGATTTAGACTTTTTTTTTCCCCTTGAATGCCTAAATTGTAGAAGACTTAAGCTTTGTTTTAAAAATTCAGAATTTTCTGCATTAAAAGCTATTTTACTAAGTTAGTTGAAACTACCCCTACACATGGAGGCTGCTGGGAGCTGCTACTTGTCCCCAGCTTATAGAGATAAATTACATGTCCTTTACAGGTCCACAAAGTAACAACATGTTGACAGCTTAGAAAGAAAGTTGTTAGAATTGAGATGTCAGAAATTTGTGACTCTTTCTCCTGTAGGAAATTACATGAATTATGTACCCTTTTTTGAGACAGTATTCTGCATAAAACAAAGACCATTCCTGTCCTCTGTCCAAAATCTCTTAGGAACTTTCAATAAAAAGTCTTAAAAGTGAATGCAGACAGTTTCTGTAAATTGTTCCTACTTTGCAGTTCAAGTAACTGCTCAGTCTTCTCCTGGAAAACCTACACACCTTGTCAGGATAAACTCCCATTTTTTCTGCTGGAGACTAGACAATGAGTGGCTGTTGGACTACTTCATGTATTAAGTCTTGAGAATGATAAATAACTATTTGGGTGTCTTCCAATACATTCCTTTATATTGCAAATGTGAAATCAATAGTTGGCTCATGTAGCCTTTTCCATCACTCCTTTTTCCCTCATCACCATTAAAACCGTTTCAGGTGATAACAGAAGGGATTTCATTTCAATATAAGCAAGTCTCCCCAAGCTATAATGTACAGTTTATAGTTTAAACAACTGTGCATTGGACATTAGGCTTTGTAAATAGGCTAAAACAGACAAACAAAACAAAACCCCAATAAAAATGAAGGGAGTTGATAAAGGAAGAGCCCCATAACACATCAGAAAATGATTTTTTTATATTATTGTGGAAAATACTGTCTTTCAAGGCATTTCATAAGGAATGAGTGTAAATAACCATGTACATAAGAAGTGCATGGATTATACTAAAATGCAGTTTACTTTTATTTTTAACTGGAAAACAATTGTGGAGAGATGGGCTTTGAAACAAATATCATTCTGAAAACTCTCATGAGGTTTTCAGTTCATGTTTGACAGCCATCCAGCACAGACCTCAGCTTAAAATGACATCAGCAGGCTTTGCTCTGTAAATACCCCTGGCCCACTGGCCTTCTAGCACTTTTTGTTCCTGCTCTGATGATGGGAGGCCACAGCTTACCCAGTTCTTTGCTCTGTGCTGCTGTTTGGGAAGGCCTGAGGCCTCTGTGGTCCAGCCTGAGGTACCAGCCTGGTTTTCCCTCAAAATGCAGGATTTGCTGTCACAAGCACAGGCTGCATGAACAGTCTGGTGTCTTAAACAAATTCATTATTTATCTCCTTTTCTTTTTATGATGGAATTAATGTGGGGAAAGCTCTGTCTGCCAAGATTTCTGACTCAACACATCGCTGTCATTCCGGGTTAGAGCTGACAGGGACCACTCCTGATCCTGCTGATCCCACTTTGGTTGAGTCCAGTGCCAGCTGCCCCTGTCTGCACAGCTCCACGTGGTGCTGGATGTTCTCTCTGGCCCCGAGCACTGAGTAAAGATTTTCATAAACTGCTCTGTGTTCAAGCATTTGCTCTGGTTTCTGTGCAGCCCAGCAGAGCTCCCATCCCTCAAAACCACAAGCAAATGGAGAAAAAGACTTGTGAGGCCTCATCAAGTGCTGTGGGTTAACTGATATGTTGGGAAAAGGAGATTGCTCCTCCTAGGAAGGTTATTTTCACCAAAATAAACAGAAGTGTGGGAGTAAGTTTTAGCTCCGGATTCTCAAGAAACTGAAGGTTCTCCATACCTGATGATTGAATGCTTTTTGTCTTTGTTAGATACATTTAATTCCCATTTTTACTATATGTAGTGACTTTTTCTATTTTCTTAAGATCCAACAATATTTTTACAAGAGAAGATGCACTATTATACTTCACTACAATACTTTTTCCCATCTTTTTTCATAATTTTTATGCAAATCCACTGGTTTTTAGATTCCTCTACCCCCCCACCCCAAAGGCATTGTTTTTTAATTAGTGCAGTAATATCCCTTCTGTTAAGCTTAATAGAAGATAAGATACTATATATAACCAAATGCTGCCTTTAATTTAGGCTGGAAAATGATTTGCTATCTGACATTGGACTTTGTGTAGCCAGACTGTCTTCCAGAAAAGAGGTCATAAGTAGGGAGCTCCAAAATGCTAATTATAGTGAGTACAATTAATTTCAATTAAGGTTTACAGCATACAAATTGAAACTTTTTTCCTGATTGTGCAAACTGTGAAGAAGAAGGGATGGAGTCTGTTAAGCAGGAGGATTTTCAAAACAAAAGTCCCAGCTTAAACTGTATTTTGTGATGAGTTTTGTATTTCCTTGATATCCCTGCAGTCAGGACAGAGGTAGCTCAGCTTGGTTGTGAACACCAAGATAATTTCTTGTGGGCCGTGGATCCTTGCATTTGGTGACTGTTCTTTGACAAGCAAAAGCAGATTGAGTATCTGAGGTCTTTCACCAGGCTCTTGCTGTCATCCTGTCCCTGTTGATGAAGCCTGGCAGCTCAGCCTCTGGCTGGGAGGGTTCCCAGCAGTGAACCCACAGCAGAGGGAGGCTCATGCTGAAAGGAGGACGCTCTGCACACAGATTCCCATTCACGGAGACTTCCTAGTGGGAAGCACTGTCAGCCACAGAGCTGTATTTTCCATGCTTAAAGAGTTGTACTTATCTCCAGAAATGAAATTGAAAGTGAAGGCAGGACTGAAAGGTTCTATTGTTTGTCCCTACAGTAGATGAAGGAACAAATTCTGTGGGGTTATAGACTTGAAGAAGAATTCGAAGCGCTGCTTTGAGGGACACAAAAGGATGTCCCTCACTGCCTGAAAGCAAATGCTGTCTTACTTCATTGTGCTTCGGATTAATACACAGATTTAACTACATCAGCTTCTCCAAGTGGAAGAAGTCAGACATTGAAGGAGTCTCTGTTTTGCTGGATAACCATTCCATTACTTTGTTGTTTAGTCTCTTGAGGCTGCTTAACAAAATACTTGCCTTGAAAGAGTTCAAATTTTTAAATTTTTTTGGTATTTTTATATATTGCCCTTTAATATGTTTGTCTTTCTGGCAAATAGATAAAAACGAGTGGTGTGTGTGAACCATCATGAAATGGTGACAGTAACTAAATCTTACAGAAAAAGAGGTGTTACCTGCTGTCCTTTTGGTGCAGGCCTTAGCATTGACCACATTAGTTTTGAAAGCAGTTTCCTGAATCAGATTCTAAAAAAAAACCCAACCAAGTGAGCTAGAGTCTGTGAAATTCAGGATAACGAGATGCTGAGACACAAACATTTCTATTTCTGAACATAGTAATTTGCTCTGAAAGCTCCTGAAAATGACGTACTGAGAAGTTGGCAAGTGTCCATACTGCCTGCTTTCATATAGCCATGCATATGGATATCAGAGACTAGCCAGAAATCTCACAAAAATTACATTTATAATTCCTTCTTAATCCATCTGAACTGAGTTGTGACCAGGTTTCCAAAAAGGCTGCTTTTATTTTGTTGTTATGATAAAAGGAAATTATGAAAATACAAAAAATCCTTGAAGAGCTAACTGAACGTAATGTTCTGCTTAGCCACAAAAATACTTATTTTTCTTAAAGTATATTGGAAGTAGGAAGTCTGATGCTAATGATGTTTTGTCAGGCTTAGCCTGGTACTTCCAGCTCAGCTAATTAGACAAAGTACAGGAGTCAGAGGGTTTTTTCCCTTCCCCACTTACACAATTACAGACAGTATTGATTCTGAGTTCACATTATTAAAGGCATTACTAACAATGGTCTGATTTTATGCACTGATATTAAAACGTTCATCCTTATTAACAATTAACTTGCTGCTTGCAATGATTTGGGCATCAGCCATCGTCTTGCAGAACACAGAAAACGATTTGCAGAAAGGAGCTGGGACAGCCCCCAGTGTCCCCTGTGGAGTTTCAGGCTGTGGCTCCGCTCTGTCCCCACAGGTGACATCCGGAACGACTTGTACCTGACCCTGGAGAAGGGAGACTTTGAAAGAGGTGGGAAGAGTGTGCAGAAGAACATCGAGGTGACCATGTACGTGCTCTATGCAGATGGAGAAATCCTGAAGGTGAGTGCTCATTTCCCTCAGGTGCTGCCTCAGGGACACCTTCTCTTGTTCAGAGTCTGATGCAAGGGAAGAGCTAAAATAAAACTAGCTTTTACTTTCTTTTTTTACTGCTAAGTTTTTCAACTGTATGTTATGATGAAGGAAGTGGTTAGTCATAAATTTGAAAGGATTTGGAGCACTTTCCTTATATGAGGATAGAAGTCCTGGAGAAAATACTCATAAACTGAAAAGTCTGTGTAATTTCCAAATGTGATGTCAGTGGCTAAAGTAAAGAGAAAATTCAGAGTAACTGTAGTCAGAACTGAGGAGTATATGGCATATCTAAAATTAAATAATGTGTGTCACACAACATGGTGAAATATGAGACTTTCAAATCTGAGTTGTTGGAGTACTGAATGTAGTTCTGGAAAATAACTTTGGATAAAATTTCACCCCGAGTTGGCTCCATTGCAGCTGAGGATGGGGATTGTTTGTGTTTTATGTTTTTCTTTCTCTTTTCTTTTAATTTTATTGAAGAGAAGAAGGTGGGGTGAGAGGGTGTGAGTATAGGGAAGTAAACAGAAAGTATTTCAGCATGAGCAGCTGTCAGAAATAACTTCTCCCACCTTTTCTTTTATCTCCACTGCAATAAAATGGGCTTTGTAGCCATTACCATGAAGAGTCTAAACACCTAAAAGTGCTTATGTACCAAACACATTGCCACAGTCTTGGTTTTTTGATTGGAAGGAGAACTTTTTTTACTACAACTGCTTGTGGTTTCATTAAAAGTAAAGTGTATTTCTTGTAAGGAACTGGTTTGTGCTCAGAGCTGCTGCAGGAAGATCAGAGTCCTTTTCTGTTTAACTGCACTAAGCTTTTCAAACTTGAGGTGCAAATTTTTAATCATCACTTGATTTCACTGAGTCTGCCAAGGACCAAGAGGGGTCTTTACCCTCAAACTGCAATATCAGCCTCTCCAAATGCTAATGTACATAATGGCAGCCAATTATACTGTAACAGTGGCTAATGATTACAAATAAAAGCCAGATCATTTCCAGCCATTATGTGCCTTAATGTCTGTGATTTTGGTTGGGATGGTCATTCACAGAGATGAAATGTTTTTTCTTGCCTTTGCCACATGGGACAGTGGGACAGGCATGGTAAAACACTGTAAAGGGCAGTCAGTCTGATTAGAAACAACTCAGGTGGGCAGGATGTCCTGAGAAGTTGTGGGTGCCCCATCCCTGGAAACGTTCAAGGCCAGATTGGATGGATCTCTGAACAACCTGGTGTGGTGGAAGGTGTCCCTGCCCATGGCACAGGATGAAACAAGAGGAGCTTTAAGGTCCTTTCCAACCCAAACCAGTCTGTGATTCTATTATTTGTCATAAGGGAGAGACTTTACATGTAAAGGAACTTCTGTGGGTTTTTTAAATTTAAGACACATATTTAAAAGAAACTCCTTATCCCAGTTTTTATGGTATTGCTCCTCTGTGTAGTTGCAGTCAAAGCTCAAAGACACTTGGTTTGTGTCAGGGAGATCCTTGGTTCCTGATGTCTCATGACGCCTGTGAATTTGGGCAGAACACTGAGAGCTCAGTCACTGACCCCAGAGCGCTGCTGTTCCTGCTTGGAATATCCCCCACTGTTCCTGACCCATGGCCTTCTGGAGCAGAGCTGCCAGGGGAGACTGTGTGCAGAGTTACACAGTACAGGGGGAAATGGCCACAGTTTTCATCTGATATTAGAGTAAAATCCCAAAACTTCTCCCAACCAGCAGCACAATCCAAATCTGAATTGTGCCTTTGTGAAGCCTTTAGCAGAACCATGCACATTGTTAATGAGAATATTCTCAGATCCTTACTGCTGCTGAGTGTACCTTGATCCAGAAATAGTCCTATTGAAAGAAGTGAAATCACTTCCAAAATGTAGTTTGTTCAAAATCAAAATGAGTATTTCTTTTTCAAAATGGTCTTACTCCATTGTTAGTATCTTGCAATATAGTCTGAAAAGTAAAAAAAAAACCCTGACACATTTCTCAGTTATTTCTTCTTTCTGTTCCAGTAGCAGAAATAGCCTATGAATTGCAAGGCACACCTTTAACGATGGAAATTTCCTGATAGTTTTTGTAGTTTAGCTTCCCTTCCCTGCCTCTGTTCCCTAATTCACCTGAATATTTGGGTCTCATGGGCACTAGGTGTATGGAGTTCCACGTTTGTATTTGGCAGATCACAATTCAGAATTAAAGATTTAACAGTCTGCCCTCCTCAGACTATTGATTGTAGTATAACTGCATGGAAACTAAGTTAACCACTAGAAATAAAGGCTATTCATTTATTTAAAATTTCTAGTATGAAACAGTGTTCAAAGACTGGCCATTTGTCAGCCAGAGCAGCTGAATTTTGTGAATACATATATTGGGCAGGATCTCTGAGCTTGTTATATCTGAAGGCAGAAGTTTAGATCCAGTTATGTCTTTAGGTGATGACTGTTACACAGAAATTCTTTGCTTACCACAAAGGAAGTAACTTGATGAGAATTTTCTGGGATACTTGGTGAGGCTGGATGGTTGTGGTTTTGAAAGATGAACATTTGTAAAGAGCTTGAAAAGGTCAGGTATCACTTCTGAACTGAGACACTGAAGTAGAAATCCAGTTAAAGGATCTTTTCAGAGAAGTCTAATGTTACAAGTGATGATCCTATTATGTCCTGTTTTTTGGACTCAACGTTATATATTTGGACTTAGCTGTTCTTTGTATCTGTTCTGTGCTTGACAGAAAATTTAGCTTAAATAATAACTTAAGGTACTGGAATTCATCCAGTGTCATAGGTCTCCAAAGCTCACCCTTTGACCCCAAACACAGTTTGGAGATCTCAAAAAATTTCACATTTCATTGTGTCTGAGTTTCTGCTTCTGACTCTTTTTATGTCTGCAGGAAGATATGAATTATAGAGGGGTTATCACCGGGTAATGAAATGACTCATGGGTGGTGATGTGGTGTCTTCTGATGTTGAATTGTTTTCTTTCGTGCCAGGACTGCATCAGCCTGGGCTCAGGAGAGCCGAGCAGGAGTGCCTACCACTCCTTTGTGCTGTACCACAACAACAGCCCTCGCTGGGGGGAGATCATCAAGCTGCCCATCCCCATCGACCGCTTCCGCGGCTCCCACCTGCGCTTCGAGTTCAGGCACTGCTCCAGTGAGTGCCTCGCTGCCCGGGAGGGAGCCGGGGGGCCTGGGGCTCCCCACTGCCCATTTCAGTTTGGGTGGAAAGCAGGAAAAGGGTGCCAACCTTAAATACAGTGAAGGGGCGCTGCTAACCAGCTGTTGGCTGAATTTATCACATTAAAAACACCGTGAGGGATCGGTGCAGGGCCAAGCACTTTGTGGATGTTCACCCCTGCTGTTCTTTTGCTGTGTTTTTCTGTAGAATGTTTTAGTTGCAGGATAAATAGTTTATATTTTGCTGTGTTTGGCATGTCTGTGTTTGACTTGAAGCTTGTCAGTCCTTTACATAGAATTAGAAAAAAGAAATTCGGATTAGAAAAGTTGTTTGTTCTGTAAGCTGCATGTTTGCTGTTAGGCATGCAGAGAAGTTGGTGAGCAACCTTGTCTATATTGACAGAGGGCATGTAGAAATACAATTCCTTCTTTCTGTCTCTTCCTACAGCAAAAGACAAGGGAGAAAAGAAGCTCTTTGGGTTTGCATTCACTCCATTGATGAGAGATGATGGCACCACCTTGTCAGATGACATCCATGAGCTTTATGTTTATAAGGTACCAGTTCTTGTCTGCAGACTTTTCACCTGCTCATCTCTCCTTCAGTTTAAATGAGTAATGGTCATTACATTATCCTTTTCCCCCTTATTAGAAGTGTGTGAGGAACAGATTAATAGTAGTTTCAAAATTTTATACCTTCAAAATCACATGGTTTGGATAGAGCCTTCTATTCTAGGTGCAGCTCACCTTTTCCGTCCAGATGATGATGATTTATCTGCTCTTAATCCCATCCATTTTGACTTCAAACACGCTGGTGTTCATGAGCATTCAGCACTTCTAGCAGCCTAAGGCATTACTCTGTACTTTGTAAGATGACATTGTGCTGGCCTCAAGTGCCTCATGCTGCAGTGCCACAGCTTGGCAGCCCTGCAGCAGGAGGTTTGGGTTTTGGGGTTTTTCCTTCCTGCTGATTCACCTGGGTTTATTTCTTCAGTAGGATTTTCAGGCAGCAGCACTAAGTTTACAGCTGGGAGATCTGGTAAATTCTAACGAGTCAGGGGTCAGGAGGCCACACTGCGGAGCTGGGCCTGTTCTGTGCAGGTGCAGGCCCCCAGGGGCATTAAGCACAGCTTTTTCTCAGAAGTGTTTGTGTGCACCCACAAAAAATACCAACATAAGCACTGTCAGACAACTGCTGGCAAGCTGTGGGCGTGTGGGCTGAGGTGGAAAAGGGACAACTGCATCCCTTGTCCTGTCCCACAGTGTGATGAGAACAGCACGTTCAACAACCACGCGCTGTACCTGGGGCTGCCCTGCTGCAAGGAGGATTACAACGGCTGCCCCAACATCCCCTCCAGCCTCATCTTCCAGCGCAGCACCAAAGAGACCTTCTCAGTCTCCACCCAGCTCTCTTCTACCAAACTGACCCAGAATGGTGAGTAGCTCATCCCTCAAAATTGCCCAAGGCAGCAGGAATTATGAGAGAGAGCGATAAGATGGGCGCGCTTGTGCTTTGCTTATTTTACTGAAATACTCCTTTCTTACAATTTCATTTTATATACATGCATGTGTGTGTGTGGATAGACAGATATATAGATATATATATGCTTTTTTGTTTACTGCCATTGAAATGAGAGAACCTTTTTTGAGGAAATAAGGATATTGACAGATGGCAGAGAAATTACAAACATTATGTAAGTGCATTACAAGGCTAATATGTTAAAGCAAAGTTATTTTCATTAAATGATTGAAGAATAAAAAAATTCTGTGTTAGCACTTCTACACAATCCAAAGTTTGTTTTGTTTGGCTTTTACAGAGTTGCTTAGTAAATAAAATTTTTTACAGCAACATCCCTGAAGCATGGGAAGACAAGAGTGGATTGTCCACAGTGTAATGTCAAGTCACACAGGGAAAAATGCAGCCTTTACTCTCTTTAAAGCACTTTATCATTCCTCCATTCTTTTCTCTGTTAGAAGTACTGACTTACTCCATAGTTTCCTCCTTGTTCTCCATTATGTTGTGTGTGTTATTTCCCAAGTGTGAGCCTCAACAAGAGGTGAAGTGTAATGTGGTGAATCTCTGGAGGGTCTGGGGGTGCCTTTCTTCCCTCTGCGTGTGGTTCAAGCTCTCCCTCCCTCTCTCTGCAGTGGATCTGCTCGCCCTGCTCAAGTGGAAAGCTTACCCAGACCGTGTGATGGATATTCTGGGAAGACTGAGACACGTCAGTGGCGAGGAGATTGTTAAGGTACTACATGAAGTGACACACGTGCTGCAAGGATTGGGTCCTCAGCACCAGCACTTCAGTGTGCAGCCCCTCACAGCTGCTGCTGCACACACAGCCACTGGCAGGGGCTCTCTGGAGCACCCAGCCATCAGTGAGCAGTTTCCTGTCTCCCAGCTGATAATTTCACCAGGTTTTGTAACCATTGTTGCTCTACATGACAATCCCTGTGTGACCTGAACTTCCTTAGGTCCGAGGAGCTTCAAATTGCATTTGAATGCTTGTGGTCTCAGCAACAACAAAGTGCATTTGAGATGTCCCTGTGATAATCTTAGATGTGCTGGGATCCTTCTTAGAATTTATTTCTATAATCTAGAATAATCTCCATAATAATGTAAGGAAAAGATGATTTGTAACAGAAACAACCAAGGAGAAGAAACCAAAGGCAAATGCCACCACTCAATAAGTAGTTTATGATTAAAGCCACTTCACTGTAGCTCATTTGAATGTTGCCATATCTGGAATGTTAGTCTTCATTACTTGGTAACAGTAACAGAGGAGCGCAAATCCCATTTAGATTGGAATTTTTCAAGAATGTCATGTTTTGTACACTTTCTAGGGCAGTACAAGTATCTGGCTTTTTAGAAAAAGACAAAGAGATGGATTGAATTATTTCATGGAGGGAAGTAATTGATTCTCCGCATAAATCAACTGTCATTTGGCACTGGGATATGAAGAACAGAATGTTATAATTCAGAAAAAAAGACATTTTATCATTTCAGAGACTTCATAAATTGTTATAATTTATTTCTTGTTGTCCACATCAGAAATTTAAGTAGAATAGGTTAAAAAGTCATGAGAGAAGCTGCAGCTGAGGATCTCCAGCATTCTCCTTCACATTCATGCCTTTGGAGACTGTGCTTTCAGAAGGAAAATCACTGAATTGCCAGCTCTCAACAAGCTGTGGAGTTAGGGGTGAAAGAAGCAACTGGCAACATGTAACTTGACCCACTTAATGCTTATTAGAAAAGCTTTGCTTTGTCATGTAACAAAAGTTTTCAATATTAAACATAACTTGCAGTCCCAGTTAAGGTGCTGCCCAGCCTCGGATTTGGTGCTGAACAGGACCTGAGACATTCTAATGACTTTAGAATGAGAGTGAGTTGTTTTGCCACTGTTGTGGAGCATCACTTCCACTCAGCTTAAAGTGAGAGGAACGCTCAGTCAGATTTACAAATCAGGCATGTAGTACATATTTCTTATTTTTTGTTTTTATGTCATTCTTGTTTAAAAATATTCCTTTGTAAAGAGAAAAAAATTTCCTAGTAAAAACAAATTAAAATCTGTCACATCATATGGATGAACCTGAAGTGATTTGTCCTTGGCAAGTGTTTCACAGAGATATCAGTATATATGAACTAATTAAAGCAGGGGAGAAATAACCTTTTGAATACAATTTAATTGGAAATTCTTTGTTCATGTTGTTTTAGTTCCTACAAGATATTCTGGACACGTTGTTTGTAGTTCTGGATGACAACACGGAGAAGTATGGTCTGTTGGTCTTTCAGTCTCTGGTAAGCTGCTGTATTGTTATTTATCTCATGCTCAGTGAGTTTTAAGTTTCCTATGATCATGTTGCTAGTATTTTGCTTCCATAAAATATGAAATATCCAGCTGGATCCATCCAGCCTTACATGTTCTGTAATGACCTTGGGTGAGGAGGGCAGGATAACCCCAGCACATCCCAGGGCAGCCGTATTTGCTCTCACATGGGAGAAGCAAACAGTAATGTGTGATAACACAGCTGCTGACTGTTGAAAGGAGCTCATGTGTTTCAGGGCTCCTTACCTGGGGTAACTTGTTTGTAGACACTGTGCAATTCCTTGAGATTGGGCTCCCTGTTCCTGTCCCCCAGGTGTTCATCATCAACCTGCTCCGTGACAGCAAGTACTTCCACTTCCGGCCCGTCATGGACACCTACATCCAGAAGCACTTTGCAGGAGCCCTGGCTTACAAGTAGGTCTTGTTTATCCCTCCCTTTGAGAGATGGCACGAGCAACCTTGGGAATGGGGTCGCCATCAGGATCAGAACCTTCCTGGCAGCAGTGGTTCCCAAAAGTAGGGCTACTCACCTGGAAGTTTTCCAGCACAGCTGCAGGGAAAAGCTGCCAAGTGTCACCTGTGGCTGAGTGTGGCCACACTTGGGCATTTCTCTGGCCTCTCAGGACTGGCAAATCTTTCTTTCTTTTAACTGAAGAGAAACTCAGCAACAACTCATTATCAGTCTGTACTGCCAAGCTACCAAGAGCATATGCATTCCTTGCCTTAAGGATGTTGGGATATAAGACTTGAGTGAAAGCTTAGAGAACTAATTCTAACTTCTTTTCCAAAGTAGACAGGTATTCACATAAGATGTTCTATTTGATTACAATGCAATTTTAGTAAATCAGAAATTTAAATTTCACTGTCACTTTGAAGGTTCTGCCTTATTTTCTGGTATTCAGAAGAGTCTTGCTTCAGAGAATGAGACAGATTTTTGAAAGCAGCAAGTTACTCTTCAGAGTGTTGTTTTTCCTTCCTTTTAGACCATTGCTTTTGCATATTTGAGCATGTTCTATCTTTGACCACAGTAAACTATTAAAACCAGCTAATAATTGGTTTTGATTGTTCTAAGCCATTCACATTTGTGTGTAATTAAAATAAATATTAAAATTACTCTGTCAGTGGCAGGTAAAACACCATGGATAATACACAACACTAGAAGGCATAGTTGGGTTCAGAGGGTAAAGAGGCATTCTGCTTTGTGTTAATTAGCACCTCTTTCAGGCAAAGCAAATGTTTTTTGGTAGACTGATGTCTGAAATAAAACATGGTTTTAATACACCTTTAGAAGTCTGTCCAGATGGTATCAAGTACTTAGCAAAATAGATGCAGGTATTTTCTTTGTGATCTCAGTTTCTAAAAGCTTCTTACCTAGATGAGAGCTGGGATTTCGTATTTTAAAATGTCTATTTTGGTCTTAGAACCATGCTTTTATCAAAGCTATCTCTCTAATAACATCTTTTTTATGTTGTCTTAGTGTTCCTCATGGTCCAAGTCAATTACAGAGAAGAAATTATTTTCTGGTTTTGAAACTTAAATAAATGTAAATACAATGTAAATTCAGTATCAAGGACAGCTGTAACTGGCCACTGAAATGAAGTGAAATGAGACTGTTTTAGAGTTCTCTCCCTAAAAGCAAAGTGTTTGCTGCCTGTCTAGTTTTAAACTCGTGCTGAAGTTCCTCTCCACTGTTTGTTCCCTCAGGGAGCTGATCCGGTGTCTGAAGTGGTACATGGACCGCTCGGCTGAGCTCGTCCGCCAGGACCACATCCAGGAGGCAATGAGGGTATGTGTCCAGCAGAAGTGCTGGCTGTCTGATCCCTCTGGGACTACAGAAGGCATGGGGAAGCTGTAAATGAAATCAAGGGTAGTGTGGCACTGACTTCTTACAATTGTTTAACTGAATTTTTTCTATACATATATATAGCCACAAATTTAATTTTAGGGGGAGATTCGCTCTTGTGCAAAAAAAATTGAAAGAATTATGTCTCCTTAAGTCCTTTCGCAGCCCTGTGGAGAACTTAAGTGGGACTTACATGGCCAGTGCATAAATACTCCACTGGTGTGGGCTACACCTTGCCCTGCAGGCAGCAGTAGTTTTGAACGCATTAGGCACAGGTGCTGTGGATCAAAGATTTGCTCTTCATTTCTGGCTGTGACACAGCTCCATTGTACCACAGGTTGAAGTTCTGGAGTCTTTTAGGCAGCAGAAAACTGAGCCTTTAACTGGATGGAAATTCTTTGAAGTAGCACAGGACCTGACCTGTGGTTCTGTGATGGGAGCACAGTGTCCAAGGGTGTAGGAAACACCAGCAATGTTTTGGTGCTAATACAGAGAAATCAGAGAATAAATAAAGTATTAGTTTTACCATGTGTAATTGTAAGCCAGGAAGATTGTGTACCTGGTGTGTCAAGTGCAGGAATGCAAGATGCCAGCATTTGCAGGAAGAGGTTTTTCTTTGAGTGAATGTCCACCTGCACCTTCTTCTTCCAGGTAGTCTTGTGTCCAAACACGGGAGTCTGGGCTCTTGGAGAACTGGAAGCAGTGGCCATGATCAGCATTTGGTTTTTGTCACTTGTCAGTACAAATAGGTGAAACATCTCCCAGGTGAAGGACACTGCCACTGCATCCACTCACTTTCCAGATCCCCTGCTAGGATCCTGTTCAGATAATGCAAGGGCATTACACCAGTGCTAATTTTGTAGATATTTACATGCTTAGAAACATCTTTTTTGTAATATTTTTCAACCATGAATTCATAGGGAATGCTGAAAATAGGGCAAAGATGTCTTTTCAGGAAATTATCAACTTTCTCTTTTTTATTTTTTCTATCTTATCCTTCCTCTTTTTTTGTTTTTAATTGCAAAGAAAACTATTAAAATTATGAGATGAGAGGAAGATCTCTAGCTGGAATGACTTCAAGGAGGTTTTCTTCCCTCTCAAGCCACTCATTAGTGCTTTATGCAGTGGAGCAAATAGAGATGTAGGATATTGTCCCGATGTGCTCTGCATTTGTTGAACATCATAGCAGTCCTCTTTGGAAATAGTAACCACAGGAATGCTGGAGTCTTTTGGAAGCTGGAGAGAGTCAACTCACTGTTGGTGAATGTGGTGCATTCTGTCTTGGGCTCCAGGGCAGCTCTTTGCTTCCTGGGGACCTCAAGTGCTGGCCTGGAACGTGGCTGTTCCCTCCTTGAGGGAGGTCAGTTTGCAGACCTGACAGCCCAAGCCTTTCCAAGCACAGAAATTGCAATTACCACCAGAGTTTGTGCAGACCTGACAGCACATCCTCTGCCACCCACGCTGCTGTCACATCTTATTCAGACAGTTGCCTTTGCAGGTATCTCTTGCAGGCCCAAATTCAGGTCTTTGTCTTCTCCCGTTACAGTGAAGTGATTGATTTCCTTCTTTGTTTCCAGGTTTTATTTCAGGCATTTGGAGCAAGTCTGTACCAAAGCCATTATCATTGCTAATGTGTCATTACTAGTACCAGATTCCAGTGTTGGGGATTTCTGTGGTCTTTGATGTGTTCACTACACTCCTGCGTTAGTGGTTCTTCGACCAAGGAAACAGGATAGCTCTCTGTCCCTTTTTCCCTGGATTTGCTGTTAAGTGTGGTACCCTAAAGCTCATGTTGAAATGGCTCTGCACTCTTCATGGCTGTTTTTGGCTCATGTACATTCATGATGGACATGCAGATGTCTCATAGGATTCTGATTCCCAGCCCTGGCATTAGCAAAAGAGTTCTAGAGGATTTCTGAGATTTCTCACCTCTCTCAAGACTGCTCTTAACTCTCAAAAAAACCCCTGTGAGACTTGGAGGGGCTATAACCAAAAGGACATTTCTACCTGTGCTGGAACACATCCTGCTCCTTTATTATGTCCTATACCAAGCTCCACACAAGCTGCATCCAGGAACAGCTGCCTGTGCCTCCCAGGAGACTTCTGTAACCAGGTGTCCGTGAGTGGCTTCTCAGGCAGTTTTATTGTCCCTTGGGAAATAAAATACTTAGGAAGTATCTCTAGGAAATGCCCTTCCAGCTTCAGTCATCTCCCGTAGTAGAAGCTTAGGTGGGTTTTGCCTAGATGGAGGAACCAACAGCAAGGGCTTTTCTTCCTCAGGAGATCTTCCATGATCTTCCATGAGTCTTTAACTGCTGGTCACAGGGCAGAGGTGTGTGCTCACCTATTGAACACAGAGTGCATTTGTAAGGGACCTCCTTCAATTTGATACTGGTTTTTTATATCATGCCAAACATAAGGCTGGAATTTTCTCTCAGTGCACTCCCATGTCTTTAGGCACAAATACACATCACATTTGTGATTTCATAGGTAGTAAGAGCCAAAGTCAGTCCAAGTGCTGACTTGTGCCACCAAGACTTGGTTTGTGTTTGTAGCATCCCAGCACGTGCCTGCAAACACAGGGAACTCTTTGGTTCACTGCCTGTGCAAGGCTCACTGTTCAGCCTGTCTGTGCTAAGGAGGTGCAGTGTTTTGAGCCCTGGTATTTCACCTTCCCCAGGGAATTATGGAAGTTGATACATAAATGCTCTGATTCACTGCAAAACATAATCCTCACATTGAAGTTAGGGGCTTTCAGGTGAGAGTTATGGTTGTGTGTTCTGAACCTCTAAAGCAGCTCCATGTGCTGGGTTTGGTGTTAGCACAGGGTCTTAACCCTGGACAGCTGACTGGGAACCAACTGGTCTTTGCCTGGAACCAGAAATGCTGCTGTACTGCCCTAGGAAGTTCTTTGGTGTAAGGAGATGGTTTAGTACAGAAGTACAAATCATAAACTGCTGAATTACCAAAGTTGCCATAATTTCTGGGGGAAAGAAAAGGCTGTAAGAGTCAATGGCATTTTGAAATCCATGATGGCTTTATGAGGAATTTCACATTCCCTTTTTCTGTCCTTAAAGCTGTGGCATTCTGAAGCTTACAGCATAGCATTGCATACTTGTTCATATCATGTGGTGGTTCAGTGAGGGGCTTCTTATGAATGCAAAAACATCTCTGAGGGCAACATTTGTATTTGAATTAACTTTCCGTTTCCAAGCACTGAAGTGAAACAAGAATACTTTCATGGAATACAGTGAAATATTACTAAGGTTTCTGTACAGCCTGTGACTGCTGAATCTCCAGCCTGTTTTTTTCCTGTGCTAAGTTCAGAGGATATCATCAAACTATGCACCATGTCTTCACTTAGTCCTGCTTTGCTGGTGAATCCTGCTAAGCACTAAGGGAAGGAGTGAAGTGTAATGTCCCTGATATTTAGTGCACTTTGCTGTTGGCAGCTGTGCACACCCAGTATCAAGAAGGTGTGTGCAGTGTCACCTTGCTGGGCTGCTGTCTGTCAGAACTGTTGAGAGGTTGGTGACTTGTTACAGCTGCTCAGAACAATCTGTTTTCTTCATGGACATTGCTCCCAAATAAATGCAGTTCTAAATAATGCCATTTACAAAATTTTGAAAGAAAACAGAACAGCTTCTTCAGACACTTCAGTCATTTTGCCAAGTCATGAGGAAACCAGAAGTTTCTTACCTTGACCAAGATTTTAATCCAGTTATGTAACTCAAACTTGCCTGTGATGTAAATGCATAATTTTTTTGTTAGTGGGACATGCAAGTAACAAAGATTATTGGTTGAGAATGGGTACTTGCCTATGAGTAGCTCTTCCTTAACTGAATTATATAACTTACAATACCTGTTTTTCATTCTCTTTTCTAAAGCTCAAGAATTTAGTTGTTATGCATGTAGAGTCTTTCCTGATTCTCTTTAAAGCTCCTTTATTTTTCTTTTTCTCTTTTTCTCTATCTTGATCTCCTTCCTCTCCTGCTCCTTAAGGCCTTGGAATATCTTTTCAAGTTCATTGTCCAATCTCGGATCCTTTACTCCAGAGCTACTTGTGGAATGGAGGAGGAGCAGTTCCGCTCCAGCATCCAGGAGCTTTTCCAGTCCATCAGATTTGTGCTCAGCTTGGACAGCAGGAGCTCTGAGACTCTCATCTTCACACAGGTTGGCTATTTTCCACACTTGCACTGGCAAACCAGGAGGCAGCTGTTTCTGCAGGGGCAGGAGGTGTGGGCACGTGGGGATTCAATGCAGGTCAGTGGAGTTTTCCCCCCTAAGCTGACGATGCTGGAAAACGAGACACCCCAGGACTGGTATTGCACAGTAGCTTTGCACAGGTGAGCTGGGCTGGGGGCTCTCTAGAGGGAATTGACTTCTCACATGAGAATACAGTTCTTGCTCTTCACTAAAGTAAACTCATTTTCAAGTCTCTCTCATTCATATGTCTTATGGTTGGCCTCAAGAATTTTTAAATCCTTAATTATAGTAGTTCAAATCAATACAGTCATTTCAGCATCACAGTTCAGTTGATGTATCTGCACTCAGATAAACTTAATTCCAGCTAAAATTAGGGTCAGAATCATGTGCAGCCTGACCACAAACATGTTGTGATGCCCATACTCATCTTTAGTACATCATTTTGACTGTGGCCCAGGGGACTTCATGAAGATTTCATGTGGGCTGAAGACAGTGCTCAGAGTGAGTAAGGATGCTGCTGGATTTTGGGTTCTGTTTGAAAGACCACTGTACATACTCCTGCATTTAAGTTTTAAATGTCAAATGTGCTGTTTTGTGCCTCTGCTTAGGGAATGTCAGAATGGACCACCCAGAGCTCCCTGGTAACATGGAGGTGGTTTGTAGTCACTAATGCAGAACTACAGATGTTTGGAACACCTGCTGTATTTTGCCAAAGCAGCAGCTGCTGTTGCAGCCAGGCAGTGACTCTGCCGGTTCAGGAAGCTGCCAGTGGTGTGATCTCTTTCTTAAGGAGCTGCTCTGAAAGATTTTGAGAACAGCTGCTCTAATCTTTTATTTAATCACCCATTAGTGGGTATAATAAGAGCCAGGAACAAGATAAATCAGTGAACAGAATTTTGCAGACCAAGTGATGGTGAATGGAAACAGCATCTTTTGACTGTTTGCCAGTTGTGTTGGTCCCAAGACAGAGGGAGACTCGCTCTGAGGTTGGGGGATTTTCCCTTTTTCTCTTTGTTTCTCTTTTTTAAATTTTTTCCTCCTTTCTCTCTCTCTATGGTATTTCTTACTTTGGACTTTTGTAGTTTGTAAAGCCTGTCCTGATATAACCTTTGAAAAGTTTACTTTTTGTTTCCCCCTTGCCACTGTGTTGCCCCCTGATCCCGTTGCCCCTTAGGCCTCCCAGCCTGGAGGGCAGGCGAGCGCAGCCGGGACAGGTGCCCCCCAAAAATGTGGGGGCACAACAAGGCCGACATTTAATTCTGTAAGTAATGACCCCCAGGAGTGCACAAGTATTTCGTTGTGGATGTTCCCAGTGAATCTCTTCTCCCTACCCCAGACCTCCTTTGCCTGCATATAGACTGGAGTTTGATGTTTAAGTGGCTGGTGCTTTAAAACTAGGAGATGAGAAATAGTTCAGTGATGAATGGAGCAGTTTATGGCATCCACACACACTGAATAGACAGTATTGAGGGTGTACACAAGATTATATAGGTCACATTGTTCAGGGGAGTCAAGGATTTGTTTATTATTTGATTATTAGTTCTGGAAATCTGGACAATTGTTAAATATCTACAGAAATGCTCAAGGCCCTGGCAAGCATAATTTCCCTCACACTTGTCCCCTTCTCCAGGATATTTGAGAGATCTCAGTATCTCAGCTCTTTCCAGAAATGAGAGTAAAACTGATTTCCTTCCTCCCAGGCAATTAGTTTGACGTGAGTAATGTTCCAGCATATTTCAGGCTGTTGTGCAGAAATGGCCCTTCAAGGAACTGATGAAATGATGTCGCCTCAGGACAGCTCCAGAGCTTCCTGAAGAGATCCCATGCGTACCCTGGGACTGCTGCTGGATATACAGAAATCCTTCTGCCTTATAAGTAATAGTTAGGAAGTTCAGGAAAACTCCTGCAAGGATTTGTTGGGCCAATATTGTAGTTTCACTTGTATTATCCCAAAGATAAAGACATGACTGGATTTGTGACTGTCATGCCTTCCAAGAGTACCAGGAGCTATTGAAATTATTTACACTTGTTTATTTTATTAGTACATTGTATGTATGTAGCAACAAATAGGTGACAACACCCAGGAGGCTTTGTGGGAGTTTGTGTAATCTGTGTTGATTGCAACAAAATTAGATGTTGAGAGAGAAGGAACAGAAGAAGAAAAAGGTAAATTTATATTCAGAATAATTTAATGAGCTCTGCAGTGTTAGTTGTAAAAATAACTTAGATTTTGCTCAAATACTATTAAAAAGATTTCACTGAAAGAAGAAATGAATTTGAAGAAAAAGATACTCAGAGCAAAGACTTGGCAAAGGAGGAGGCTGGGTATATATGGATTAGGAGAGTCATATCAGTATGGAAGAGATACAGAAATGTTTATTTAATGAGAAAACAAAAAGTCTTTGAGGAAAAGGAAATACTGATAGGTTGTGAGACTCTGGAAGGGCAAAGCTGAACAGAGATCTGCAGTGAAGCCTGGTAAATCTGACCTTGTGGAGGAAATCACTGGGGTTTGTGTAGAGAGCTTCAGGCAAGGGAGGTGGGAATGACAGGAAGGGAAGAGTGGAGGTGAGGCTGGTTCAAGAAAGCAACTGTCTAGGAATTTAAGCAGTTATAATGACAAAGCAGGTATGGACCTTGGGTAGGATGTAGAGGAAGATAAGAATTTTAAGATATTGGAGATGGTGGCAGTTGTTTGGTAGAACACCAAGTGTGCAGAACTTGAGCACAGAACTATGCATAGAATTTTCTACTCTCGTGAAGAAATTAATTGAAAAATGGGAAATAAGAGATGAAGTTTTTTGTTGCTGTTGTGCTGACACTGTTTCTGCACTTTAAGAAGCACTTTCAAGGATAGTTCCAGCTTACTGGAAATATCTGTTACTGCAAGAATCACATGCACACTCGCATGATGTGATGCCTCTTTCACATGGACTCACACCCCACCCCTGCTGCAGAACTCCTGTAATGTCACATGCTGTGGTTAGGGGTCTGTCAGCAGGTTCTTCACTTTAGAATATTTTCTGAAGAGTTTTAATTGTCTTAGGTCGTTGCTTAGTACAAAAAATTGGTATGGAACTCTCTAATCAAAATTAAGTATTATATTAACTAAAAAAAGAAAATCAACAAAAATGGACTATTTTCTGTTTTCTGCTACCTCAAAATTTTTTGTGTTTTATAAGCTGTGTCCTAAAACACAGCCTTTTGAAGCTGTATCTATGTGCTCAATTTATCCTCAGATTTACTATAGCAGCAGCCCTTGATCTTTATATACTGCATGTGATATGTTCCCTGCCAGTGCCAGGTGTCACAAACCTCGAACCCCAGCCCTGGTGCGCTCTTCAGGAGCTTTGTGCAGACCCTTCATTCGTTTCTCCTGTTGTCCCCACCTCGCTGCACTCGGCTGCAGGTACAGCACTGCCAGTGCTGAGTCCCTCCTGTGTTGCAGGCCGCCCTGCTGAACTCGTTCCCTGCCATCTTCGACGAGCTGCTGCAGATGTTCACGGTGCAGGAGGTGGCGGAGTTCGTGCGGGGCACGCTGGGCAGCATGCCCAGCACGGTGCACATCGGCCAGTCCATGGACGTGGTGAAGCTCCAGTCCATCGCCCGCACGGTCGACAGCCGCCTCTTCTCCTTCTCAGGTGACGCGGGGCTCGCCAGGAGCTGCAACACCTTGTGGTGTTCAGCAGTGGCTTCGCTGCAAGGAGTTCCTTGCTGAGTGCCAGTAGTGGTGGTGGTGATTTCTCTGGGCAGCATGGTTGTGATGTGCGTTCATCAGCTGGGTTGGTTGGAGCATGGTGCTGACGGCACCAGGGTTGTGGGTTTGGTCCCTGGATGGGCTTTACTCGATCCTTGTGGGTCCCTTCCTGGAATATTCTGTAACTCTCTTAACTCTGTTTAACACACACGCTTTATAAGTTTCCCTGTGGTAGGAAATGTTTATAAATCCATCATGAATAAATTGTGATTACTAAAGGTTGATAAAAATAGGCACATTAACAAATCAAGTCAATTATTAAAACTGCCAAATCTCACTTGATACATTGCATTGTTCTTACAATGGACAGGAAGAAAACCTCCTTTCCTGCCAGTTTATGCCTGAGAAACAAGGGCATAGTCATGTGAGAAACTCACCACATTCCTTGAAAGTATCTTTAATGTTTACATTATAACATTAATATTTCTTTAGCTCAACGCTTACTTAAAAATTCTTAAAATTCTACTTAAATATACTTACATTATTGTTATATATACCTTAAAATTAAGAATTAAAAAAAAATCATTAGGAACTCAGTGGAAAAGGGTTGAAGATTGTGAGTTTATTTCATACATAAAGGTCTGAATAAAAGAGGTTATGAAGGTATCAGTGGAAGACAGAAAGCACCATTGGGTTTATCTTCCCTCTAGTGAGGACCTCAAGTTAGTGCACTTAAATTATTGTGCTCAGTACAAGGTGAGAATGGTAACACCACAGAATTTTGTGTAAACCGTCTATTGTAATTGTTTATAAATATTTTCTTTCCTTAAATTTGAAATGACTTTCTTTCTTTCAGAGTCCCGGCGCATCCTGCTACCTGTAGTCCTTCACCACATTCACCTTCACCTACGACAGCAGAAGGAGCTGCTTATCTGCTCTGGGATCCTCAGTAGTATCTTCTCCATAATCAAGACCAGTTCTTTGGTAAATCTGCTGCTTGGTTTTAATTTTCTCTTTGCACCACTGATCTGGTAAAGACTGAGAGATTTTTACTGGTGAATACAGGTTTTTCAAAGAACCTTTTAAAAACAAAACTGTGCTTTCAGCAGGAGAACATGTGAAATAAGGGTCTGGCTCTGTGTGTGTGACTCAGAGCATCCTGATTACACAGTGTTCTTGCTGTTAGGAGGGGGAAAGCACATACGCCTTCACCAGGTTTGACACTGTTTAATTTTCTTCATGCAAGCCCAGAACTCAGATGTCAGAGGAGTTTAAAAGTTCTACACAGCTCAAGGACTTGTAGTTCTGCAAGAGACAGTAACTAGCACTTTGTGGTTCACGTTAAGAGAATACTCTAAAATTATCCAATCAATGAAATCCCACTTACTTCTGGAAATTGCTGCTGAGTTTAAACACTCAGCTTTGACGGTCATAATACTCTGATCTCAAATGGTAACTGGATCATTTAAAGCAGTGCTTACAAAGAGGGGGTGGTGAAGTTTCCCCACCTGACTCTAAGTAGGAAGCTCATGGTGCTAAATATAATTCATACCAATGTGTATTTCCAATTACAAGTCATGGGTCTGTGTGAAAGGAATGAGAGGAAAGGTATCATGGAAATAAGCTGAAATAATACTGCCATGGAAAAAAGGTTCCTGAACATAATTTGATCCTGTTGTGTTCTAGACCTTTGATTATAGACTAACCTTTATGGCTGTGACCCTGAATGTTTCCATCAGAGACTGTTGAGGTAAAACACACACACACACACTGGCAGAACAACAGGATCTGGTACCAATGAGGAATTTGATTGCACTTCCTTGAACCTCTGTTACGGAGCTCCCTATCCCAGCGAGGCTGTGGTATGGCTGACTCAGCAGAATTGTCTTTGCCAGTTCCAGTCTCTCCAGTTTCTAACTGTGTTTGCTCACCACTTGCTGTAGGAGGGAGATGTCGTGGAGGAGGTTGAGATGATGGTGGAGAGCCTCCTGGACGTGCTCTTACAAACTCTGCTCACAATCATGAGTAAATCGCAGTCTCAGGAGGCGGTAAGAGGGCAGCGCTGCCCGCAGTGCACAGCAGAAATCACTGTTAGTAACTAACAATCAGTTTCTATTTCCTGCTTCTCTAACCTCTGGTTCAGTCCCTCACCACCACTGGCACCTCATCATCATCACTGCTGCATGAATGCCCAGGGCTTTGTCTCTTCCCCTTAGCCACAATAAGCCACAAACCCACCCCTTCCTCTGTGCACTAGTGAGGGCTGCAGGAAGCAGTGGGGCTCGGGAAGCTTTTGTGGATTTCCAGGTTATTTTCTTGTTTATCTTTGCAGCTGTGATTGAGAGTTATTGCTTAGAACTTGAGGTGCTGAGGACCTGCCTGGGGCTTCACCCTATGTTGGTATCCCCAAGGGCCATACTCATATGAGTATCAGGCTGTGATTCCCAACACTGAGAATATCGCAGTGCTC
Organism: Atrichornis clamosus; assembly: GCA_013400975.1. Lineage (NCBI taxonomy): Eukaryota > Metazoa > Chordata > Aves > Passeriformes > Menuridae > Atrichornis > Atrichornis clamosus. Next base: position 53,785 of record WBMZ01002002.1, on the reverse strand, counting down.
CATGGCTAAGTCCCTTTGCTAAACACCCTGGAGAGCTTCTGTCCAGGGTCATTGGTTATTTCATGCAAATGAAAAGCACAACACACTTTTTCAAAAGAAACTAACAGATCCTAAGTCAAGTGAGCTGTAGAACTTGGTGGGAGAAGGGGGAGAGGCCACCACTTTATCCAGACTGCCAGCATTAGCCACAGGGAAAAAATCTTCCTTTGACACGCAGTGGAAGAGAAGAAAAAGAATAGAATTTTGCTGTTCAGCTTTCTTCTTTTCTGGATTTGTGCCCTTTTCTATTCTAGCCTATTTTAGTCTATTTTTGTTTGTCAGAATCTCTAATGCAGCTTTTGCACAATGTAGGATGTTAAGCTGCAGTTCAGAACATCCTTTTTTTAGACTTGTTTTTTTATTACATGGCTGAAACCTCAGCAGTGCTGCTGGGGGCAGATGTGCACTAAGGTGCACTTCTCACACAAGAGAGAAGGTTGGATCTTTCCTTGTTAGCTCAGATAACGAGATGTTCTTTGATACAGAACAAGAAAGGCACTGGCTTGTAAATGTCCAGTAACATCTCCATTTCCTTTCACTCCTGCCATTTGACTTATTGCTGTTTACCACATGCCAGCTCACACAGAAGAGCACACCTTTCTTCCCACTGAAGTTCAGCCCTAGAAAGTTTATTGGAACAACTGTGTCAAAGCTTCTGGATAGATGCTTGAGCCAATTAGAAAAACAATATAATGGAATGGACAGTCCCAAGTCTAAAATCCGCTTGTATTTGCTCCTGAATTGACATTTCACAGCACAGTGATATGTGGATTCTTATTAGACACTGCTTACATTGTAGTCTGTATATTTTCCAAATTAGTTGCTCTTCGTTGCAGAAAAAAATAGTGTTGTGCAAGGGACTGGCAGTCAAAAGACCCAGTCCTGATGTTCTTGGCAGCACCTTGCTTGTTCTCTTGGACAGATTGCTTAACTTCTCTGTGCTTTGCTTTCAGATTTGTACAAAGGGGGGAGCTCCTCTTTGGAAAACACTTTGGGATGCTGTGGTAACTGGTTAGGGTGCATCTGCTTTGCAGGCCAGGAATGTAATTGTAGCTCTTGTAGGCTTACCCAGACCATGCTCAGGATATCTGACTGCAGTCCTGTCAGTACTGGAGCCATGACAGCACAGAACATGGTGAACACTAACCAGCCAGATCTTTACAAGCTTCCAGACACCTTCTGTAGCCCAGCCTGATCCCAAGCTGTCATTGCTTTACTGGTCTGAGTGTCTGAGCCAATTAGCTCAAATAATTGCTGGTCTGTTGGCATGAGCTGCAGTCACACCTCTGACAGACACTGTGTATTAAGTACCTGAGAAAGGTACTGTCAAAACCTGCATGCTTCAAGGGTGATTTGTTAATGTTTGTATTAATAAGTTTAAATTATTTTGATTAGATTATAACATTGATTAAAAGACCTTTAAAACTGGCATGTGTGGAGGAGCCTCCAGGAGATGCACTCCTGTGTATTAACAGTAACTCAGGAACTGTTAACCTGCAGTACTTCCAACCTCTGTGCATGTCAGCTTTCCTCTCACAGGCATCGGGGCCATTTCAGACCCCTCCCTTTAAACCTCCCCCCGGGTTAAGCTTTATATTTGTGCGATTTCAGATTGTCTGAATGAAAGAGTTTCTCATTTGGTCAACAGGGAGAATATGTCTCCTGCCTTTTATCTTTGCTTCGTCAGATGTCAGACACTCACTTCCAGCACTTACTGGACAACTTCCAAAGCAAGGATGAACTGAAGGTACAAAAGGACGTGATGTTTGTAGGGTGATTCCCTCACAATGGAAGAGCAGAGGGGAATCCCCCCAGCATCACTTGCCCTGCTCATCATTCCCATCCACTGGCCCTCTATGCAGGGACCTTCCCTTCACTTGTATAATCATAGGTGTTGTGTTGCAAAAAACATTTAAGACCACACGGCACCAAATTCTCTTTATAACAGCAAACAAAGTCCCAAGATAGATGTTGCGAGACATAAAAGATATTGTAATTGTTATATATAAAACTCAGGCAGAGGAACAGGGGTTTTTTTTAATCCTGTGAATGTGAATTCAGTTGTTGTATAGCATTTTACTACATGTTCAGTATGCACTGGAGCTTTCTTACAAAGGGTATTGATTTTATGCCAAAAGAGAATTTCAAGCCTTTTGGGGGATACAAATGTCTCTGGCAGATGAAATCTTTTTTGGGAAAACTGTAACATTACCGCTCCACTTGCTGCATGCTTCTTTGTGAATATCAACTTAAATTATGGCTCTCCATGAACAGCAGTGGTTGGTGAGGGGCACAGACCTCACTTGCCTCTGACATTTTGAAATGGCACATGTCACATCTCACAACAGCTGAAACTTTCTACCTCAGCTTCCACAGGGAAGAGGAGTATCTCCAAGAACAACCTGTTAAAAAGGCAGAGTGGTCCTATAAATAAAGACAAGCTTTTATATCAAATGATTTTGTTTAGCATGGCACTCAATAAAATATGTACAGTAAAAAGAATGTAATGTGGCAGGAACTTCTGTTGCCTTAACAAATGAAATGGAGAAGCAGTGAGGAGTCCTTTCTGGACATGTTTTCAGCTTCTAAATATTTTGTGTGCATACAGAGAGGCTGAATAAATCAGGGAGATGAATTTGGAATGATAAAAATCTTATCTTTAGGTTGCAGGGTTCAGTGTATCTCAGGTTGATACTTATCTGAGATTGCTGCCTTTCTGGTAACTTTCAAATTGCTCACAGGAAAATGATTTGGTAAATTAATTCATAATAATTTTAATAGATATTTTAAAAGCCATCTAAACATAGTTCTTATGTTAGACCTGTGGAAAGGTCATTGAACTGAAATTTGTCTTTATGCCCATAAGAACTGTTGTGTCTCTGATAACCTGAGTATATGCTCCAAGAGTATCACAAAGGCTGAAGATTTTATATCCTTTTTTTTTTCAGCTATCAGTTGGCCTAAGAAAATATATTAATTTTTTTTTCCTTCAAATATTGCTTTTTCTGGCATGGAAGGCATTTTGTTCACTTATTACTGTTACACCCTGGGCAAAATGAGGCCAAAAGTCAAGGAGCTTCTAATGCTTTACTCTAAGCTCAGTTACACCAAGATATTAATCACACACCCCCACCAAGGTGTAGTGGTAAGATGGCTTTGAAGAAACCCTGCACTGCCACTTTCTGTGCTATTTTGATTTTGTGTGGAAGAAAAAACAATAAAATCATAGTTTGCAAGGCCAGCAACTTGTCACATTTGATCCTCGCTGTTGTTCCTCGCAGACATAGAGGCACAGGTAGTCAAAAACCAGAAATGTCTTCAGGTTTGGAGATGTTTTTGGAAAGCAGATATTCAGCTGAATGTGTTTAAGAGCTCTTTGCTGCTGCGTGCTGAACCAGAAATGGGGTTTTCTGTTACTATTTTAGAAAGTGTGTGTAGGAGTTTTATTGGGCTTGGGTGTGTGTCTAGTGACGTGAGTCCAAAGAAATTTGGACAGATAAATTAGTTAAATGAATGCATAAATAAGTGATTATGAGTCCAGTATATTTGAAAATAGCTGCAAATGGGCACTGGAGCTCTGGGTGATAATATGAGAAGTCATACACAATTATGCACATAGGGAAGATTTTAATCTCTCTGTAGAAGTGAAGATTTTACAGAAGCTGCAACTTCTGTATTAGATGCAAACAAAAGGAATAGAGCTATATTCCAATATATATTGCTTCCCTGTTTCCAGGTGAATGGCCTTGCAACACAAGGCTCAAGTTGAGCACACTTAGCTTGTCTTTCTTACAATCAAGAAAAGAGATTCATCTGCAGCTGCTGCTGATTTTTAATTTTTTTCCCTATGTGATAGGAGTTCCTGCTAAAGATCTTCTGTGTGTTTCGGAACCTGATGAAGATGAGTGTCTTTCCCCGAGACTGGATGGTGATGAGGTTGCTCACCAGCAAGTAAGTAGGGAAGCAAGCATAAAGTGTCGCCATTCTGTGGCAGAATTTGGGCAGGTCAAGCTTGGGGCGCAGTGTGTTCCCTCAGACTGAGATGTCGGGATCAAGACAGGAACTCTGGGGCGCTCATCCTCGTTCTGCTGTTGTTGTAGCACTCTGGGCCAAACCTGTGTGCTGGCGGTGTTTGTTAAACTCCACCAGTGTTCACAGAGCCAGGAGTTAAAGGCAGAGCTGCAGGAGCTGCCCTGAGGCTGAGGGGCAGAGGGGCACAGCAGCTCCAGCACACAGGGCCAGGCCCAGCTCCCCTTGCCAGGGCTGTTAACGGGGCTCTCCCTGCCTTGCCAGGCAATCACTGCACTGAACGTTTGTCTCTTCCCATAAACATCACTCCTTAGCTGAGCGAGGAGCAGGACTTGGGTGTTTTGGAAAAGGGGGAGCAGACCCCAGCAATGGCACCAAAGCATTACCTAGAGAGTTACTTCTCAATTCAGTTGTCATCTACCGTTTTAATGGTTCATTTTACCTCAGTTTCTTGGTTCTGCTGGGTTGAGTACTGTGCTGTTTGGATTGGCAGCAGTGTTAAACAGGGAGGCTGGAATTATTTACTAGTTTCCTTAGCTAAACTAGCTGTGGAACTACCACTGACTGACTGACAGCTGGAGGGTTCCCATTCTGAGGCAATGCATGGAAATGTTCCTAAAGGCTGCCTGCTCAGCTGAGCTGAATGCTCTGCAAGTCCACCCTGCTAATGAGAAGTGAAAGAAGTGGATTTCAGTATTTCAAGCATAAAGATTCAATGAAGTTCTGTCAGAAAAGGAAAGTCCACCTGAAACAGTAGCTCCCTCAGATGCTGCAGGTTACGTGTTTCCTTTGGCACAATTGTGCCACAAACCTTTAGACTGACAGGGATGTTTAGCAGTGTTACTGCAGTGTTGCTTGCATGTGAATCAGACATGTGCTCTTCTTTTGATACTATTGTTGCCTTACATGCTGTTTATTAATTCCTGAATTTATCACTTTGATTGCCTTTCACTAAGGTGTATTTAGCCGCCAACAAAAAAAAAGGGAATGAAAAATTGGCAAAATACTCACAAATATCATGGGTTGAATGTGAGGCCAGATAAAGGACCATGGTGTAGCCAAGAACAAGGATAGCTCAAACTTTGAGTTGCTCTTCTCTGGGGAAAAAAAAAAATCTTTCTGCTTAAAATAGGAGGAAAAGGAGTGTGTTATGATATTTCACTGGAGGTCGTATGGCCCAACCATGCAAAATAGACAGGATTTTAAATGCTCCTGTGTAAATTCTAAAAGTTACAATAATGGTGAAAGTTCATAACGTTGTATCAATTAATACAAGTTGTTCATTAAAGCACAGAAAGAACAGTGATTTCTGTGCAAATCTCACGGTGATTACACAAAGAATGCCCATCTCTGTACTTGAAGTAAAACCAGCACCACCAACCACTGTAATATGTTGTATTCCAGATTAAAATGTTCTCTTTTTGTTTTCTATTTTGTTTTTGGCTGCAGTATCATAGTTACAACAGTTCAGTACCTGTCTTCTGCCCTGCATAAGAATTTCACGGAATCAGACTTCGATTTCAAAGTAAGAATTGATTCTCAGAAAATGTTCTGACATCTTTTTAAACCAGCAGTAACAAAGGAACAAGAGCCGCTCTCTGCATTAGCTGATGATATTTGCAGCATTTATTAGAGTGGCTGTGAGGAAGATGACCTAACTGATAAAGGACAAGGATGGAATCTGCTGTGGAATTGAGGGGAAGGAGAACAGATACAGTGTGAGATCAAATCAGGAAAATTGAGTCCCTCGTAAAGGAAGCAATTCCATAAGCAGAGGGGCTAACGGAGTGTGCTGTCCTCCAGATTGATGGATAATGGAATGTCAGCTCAGTCAGTGCTTTTCCTGAAGCTCGGGAATTCATGATCTTCCTCTCCCAGAGGTCCCTCTGGCTGATGATGTAAAACTTGGAGGAACACTGTATCTTAGGGAGTGTTGTCCCTATGTCTGATGTAGCTGGAGATGGGCAGCAAGGTCAGTGTTAGTGTGGAAAAGCTGCCAGACAAGCACCTGAGGATCTGTGCACACACCGTGTGGGCAAAAACTTAATCTCTTTGGGAAAACAGACAAAATTAGAGGGTTCTCATTCATGATATTATGTGACCTGTGGGGATTCTTGACAGATAAAATCTGTTTAACCTACAGAAAAAACAATTTTAAAGTTTGCTGAAGTCAGCAAGGTTATTCATTTTTGAGCTCTGGTGCAAAGTGGAAAACTCAGTGGCATTGCTTTTGTGGCGGTTTAATTTCAGTTCCTACCAAGGTTTAAATAATCCATTTGTATCTTGATAATAAGAGACACATTCATTATCATACCTCTTGATTACAAAAGTATATGTCTTTTTACACTTCTTTAAAACTTACTCCAGGAGTGCAATGTTATAAAATGTCTTCCCTTGTCACAGGTGTGGAACTCTTACTTCAGCCTGGCAGTTTTGTTTATAAACCAGCCAAGTCTCCAACTAGAAAATGCCACACCACCTAAGAGGAAGAAGATTCTGGATAAGTAAGGACATGTTTTGTTGGGTTCCTACCTCAAAAAAGAGACTTCTTTTCCTCCCATAAGTCTCTGTGATTTATTACGGAACTTGGGATGTGGAAATGCCCGGGAAATAAATCAGTAAATCTCCCAATACAGCGTTCAGTGATTAGTTGAGTTACTTGATATTATGTTGACATAAATGTGAACTGCATTTTTTGAACAATTGATTATTTTTTCACATCACTGCCTTGCCAGTTTTTGTTCCCTGGGCAGCTGTGTCTCTGTTCCTCTTCAGGTACGGCGATATGAGGGTGATGATGGCCTATGAGCTCTTCAGCATGTGGCAGAACCTGGGTGAGTCTCTTCCTCTCTCACCTGACAGCCAAAGGAACCCCCTGTTTCTGTTGGATTTTTGTTGTTGTTGTACTGTTAGTTTTTGTGGCATCACAGAATCCTTTGTTTTTCTGAAGTGTTGTAAAACCAGGAAGCACTTCTCTTCTCCCAAAACTCTCTTCTGCACTGTCTCATCACATTTCTTTATTTGCAATAATACAATCTTAGGAATTTGAATGCTTTCTTCTTAGATGTGACAGTGGCAGGTTATGAAGTTTTTTGACACATCAGTGACAGTTTTTATGTATTTGCAAGTATAAAATCAACTTTTTGTAATCTCTCAGCTGTGCTACAGTCAGGTTCATGTGGAGACACACTTGCATTCTGACTTTTGTCTGACCACAGCTGTAAAGCAGAAATCCAATTTTTCACAATTACAACCTCTTTTAAAATTTTTAGATGATTCAAAATTATTGGCTTATAGAATCATTTAGGTTGGAAAAGAAACTTATGATCGTTGAGTCCAACCATTAACCCAGCTGCCAAGCCACCACTAAACCACAGCTGTGTGTCTGATAAAGCCCAGCAGTGGCACACAGTAAAGCTGCTTTTTTGGTGTATTCTAGAGAAAAATAACAAAATGTTTGCTGATTGAGATCACAAATACAAGGATCTGGGAAGAGGCAAATCATTGAGGGCAAAAGAGTGATACAAGTCAGGTTGGATGATTTGATAACATGGCTGCAGAATATTCATGAAGTCAAATATGAACATTTTGTGTGTAGGAATGTAGGCAGGAGTGCTATTCAAGAAAACAAAGACTACAAATGTGTCGTGCTGATAATCAGCTGTAAAATGCCATGAGTAAAAGAGATATTATAATCCTTGAGAAAATACGTAAGACCTGGAGCAAGAGGAGAGGGACCATATTACTGTCACAGTTTTTTTCGTAAGTGCACTTGATTCTAGGTTAGTTTGCCTGGTCCCGCTTACTACAGCTAAAAGAAACAATGAAACACCAAAAAAACAAACCAAAGACAAGTTGGACAGAGTTCAGACAACAGTCACAGGGACTACAGAAGCAGGAAAGTGAATAAGCCTGATCTGTCTTGCACAACTGAAGTGATACAGCCAGGAACTGGTCACAGTTGAGAAGATCTGTGTGGAGAGTTAAAGGTCCTCCAAGATAACAGAGATCCAGTAACCAGAAAATGATGCTGGACAAACCCAGCTGAGAAGTGAGAAGCCAGTTTTAGACGTGTAGCTGCAGATATTTATCACTGAATGCAGTTCCAAATCAGGCTCCGTCGAGTTACTCTCTGTGACTGTGCAGTAATGTGGCACAGAAGAGGTTGTCAGCAAAGTGTCCTGGGTTCCTCCTGGAGCAGATCCATTTGGTCCCCAGTCAAGGGCAGTCAGGAAATTCAGACAGCTCTGAGGACCAGCAGCTCTGTAGGTGTTTGAAATCTAAATGTGTTCTATTAACTACCATTGTTCTCACTGGCCCTTTCAAAATCTTCTTCATAAATCAGAAGTACCCCTGGCCTCTTTTCCCCCACTTAGTGTGTTTTGGTTTGGTTACTTGTGACAGTCTGAATTCCTTTGCAAGTAAAATGCACTGACAATTTTTGCTGAAGGCTTTCACAGTGAAATTAAAAATGATCTTAGAGACTTTGCAAGGAATGGTGTAAAGCAAATAGTGATTTTTCATTCCTTTCAGGAGGAGTGTTTGCTTTTGTAATGCTCATTCCTACTACTTTGTACATGTCATTGTTGCAAGGGTTCCTTATTTTCTCAGTGACAGATAACAAAGGCTTTCATTTAATTACTGTTGTTTTGTGTTGTACAGGTGAGCATAAGATTCACTTTATTCCGGGAATGATTGGCCCCTTTCTTGGTGTTACACTTGTTCCACAACCGGAAGTCCGGAATATCATGATCCCTATCTTCCATGACATGATGGACTGGGAGCAGAGAAAGAATGGCAACTTCAAACAGGTAAAAGTGCTTCCCAAGCGTTCCTTGTCTTGCTCTCTCTGTCTGCAGTATCCACATGGAAGCAAGGAGTTTGTATTTGTTGATCTGTTTCTGATTGTGAAGATGTCATGTAAATATATATACAAATAGAAAACTGGAAGCATATTTCACAAAACTATTACAAGACTCTCAAGATTGTTTAACCAATGCACTTTACAGCAAACTGCATTTCCTAGGAGCTTTGGGAAGAGGAGGGATGTACTCAGCACATCACAGACAGGGAAAAGAATTTTCTAAGTGCTGGGCTGTCACTGCTCCCACTGCTTTCACTTAGATTATTAGTCAGCCATTAAATGGGTCAGAGTGAGAACCAAAACTGGGGATGCACAGATTAAGCCAGTATTTGTGAAAGCAGTGGTCTCTGCTTCTCTGTCTTCAATTTGCATCTAGGAAGTGGTGTTGTATAATTAAATCATTATACCAGGTGTTGAAACAGGCTTGGTAGCTGTATTTATTGTAAGAAATGGTAGCAGCTCTCCTGGAAGGGTTAAGTCCAACAAGAGCTCTGCAGTTTTCACCTGCTGTGAGCTCTGATTGCAAATCAGGGAGAGAAATCTTCATCGTTCTGTTTCCCAGTCACGGTCAGAGAGTTGCTTGGATTTTCCACTGCAAAACAGATCCCTGAAGTGCAAAGCATGGATAATGAAGGATGGGTTTGGACTGGATCCTCAGATGACAATGTTTCATTGTCATTGTGCTGGGGCAATACTGGGGGCAAGTATCTGCAGAGAAGTGCTGTGAAGTAGTAAATCATCATTAAATTATCATAATTCATGTGATTAATTATTCACACAGTCATTAAAATGCCAGATCTAATCTATCATTCCAGGAGAATAGCAGACCTTTCCCATAACCTGATCTATTAAAGGCTGTGTGGAAAAGTATTGTCAGGAGCTTATGTTTTTCTTCCTCTTCAACTGACTTGATTGCTACCATTGTTATTATTTACTACTATTATTATTGCAGTAGTATTTTGATCATGGTCCTCTTTTCACTTGTTTTAGCATAACAATAGAACAGTCCTTCTCTGGCATTTACAGTTATAAGCACCTACAGTCACCTTCAAGTTTCTGGAGCTGTTTTTATTTTCTGTATCAAGATGAACTCTTCATAATCTTCATTTAATTCTTATACTCACTAATGTATTCTAAATGACAGCTCCAACAGTATTTCTTAAATCACCTGTGAAGCAAATTTCCACACTCTTTTATGAAGTATATGTTGTAGCTTTCTAAGGTTAAAGATGAAATAATGATCTGTATTAGTGAGAATGAAATAAATTGTTAAACAGCACAAGAGATAATAAACCTCATTAACATTATCTGCTGGAACCAGGGAGTTATTTGCTTTCCAGTATAATGCTGGATAGCTGGACGCAGGCATTACTGATTTCCGTTCTCACTGTGGATCACAAGCAAAGGGAGGGGTTTTTAATTTTGAGCTTCTCTTCACCTTTTGAGTACTCAGTTGTTTGTCAAAAAATATAAAACCCCTGAACATTCATTTTCAAGCCCTTTTTTTATTTTCTTCAGTGGCTCGTGTTTTAACAAGGTTATTTTTTCAGCGAGGCTGGATAACAATACAGTCTAATTCAGGGATGAAATCGGGTCTCCCTTTAATGATTTCAGCAGCAAGAGCACCAAGTCCATTTGTGTGCCACAGGGTGATTTGCTTTTCCTTCCCATCTTTACTTCCTTTGCAATTTGGCAGCTGAAAAAGATAGAGACGCTCAAACTATGCTTCTCTGTACATAAAGACAAGCCGTATTTCTGCAACTGGTTTCAACCTTTAGGAACCTCTGTCTTCACTACTGAAAGTGTGTTTTCTGCAAGATTTCCCAGACTACACGAAGTTTTTGTTTAATGTTACATACATCAATTTCTGCACTTGAATCAATTTTATGAGAATATCTGATTTCAAACTTGGTAACAGGATGTATTAGATTTAGGGTGGAAATTAATATGTATTCAAAATCTTTCTAAGAGAAACGTGATGCTGATGTGGCTTTTTATATCAATGTGAAAAGCAAATGTGTCATATAATCATAAAGAGGCTTAAAAAAAACAGGATTTAATGAACAAATAATCTTCCAATGTAATGATGCCTGGATGATTGCAAATCAATTACCCACCAGCAGAACCACCACAGCAGACCAGTGGTGCTGGATATTCTGTTGTTGGACAGGATCTAGTTCACCTGATGTACTGGTTCATGGAAAGTGTGTCTGAGGCATTGATTTGGTTGCTTCTTCCTGCAGGTGGAAGCCGAGTTGATTGACAAGCTGGACAGCCTGGTATCCGAAGGAAAAGGTGATGAGAACTACAGGGAGCTCTTCAGCCTGCTGTAAGCTTTGCCAGTTCGTGCTCCTCATGTTGGGCAGGGCTATTGAACGAGTCCAGGCACTGATCTGTGCAGCCACAGATCTTTGGAGAGGGCAGGAAAGGGCTTCCTGGCAGGTTTCCATGGAATGGCTCAGGGAAATAATTCTGAAAATAATATAGAAGCCTAAATTCTTCTTTGTCTTCTCTCTGTGACACTTAATATAAGGCTGCACAGGTTATCATCCTCCTATCAAAAATTCATTTGCTGGAGGAGCCAGTGCCCCTCTTTTTCCATGGCAGTAAATGAAGTCCTGGCCTCAGGATTGTTTAGAGAGACAGGGCACTATCTACCAACTCAAGCCTTGTTAGAGCAAAGGAGATTTTCGTCAGCATTTTCCTTTGCTTCTTCCTGTTTTTGAAAGCCATGTTTTGGTTAGCTAAACAGTTACCAGTTGCTTCCTTCAGAGTCCATCCTGGCACTGTATTTCCACTCTGTTTCACACCAGCAATTCCTACTCAAAAGGATAAACCTGAAGAGTTTGTCTGACTTTACACTTAACTACCTTTAATTACTGATCTCTCTCCAAATTCCAAGTGTGCCTAGTTTATTTCAAAAGGACTTACTTTGAACTCTTGACAGTCCAGAGCAGTTAACCCAAAACTTTTAATATTCCAGTGAGCCAGAGAGATCATCAGCAGAATTTTAGCCATATATTCCAGACAGTTTTACCTGGCCTCCAAGAGCACACCGGCTGTTTTGAGGCATAAACCTTTGTTTTGCTGGAACCAATAATTCTATTTCTGAATTTGCAATTGCACATTCATATCAAGCTAGATAAGCCTGCCCATCCCATATGCTTATCCTCAGAAAGTATGGAAATTTATTCATTTGGATTTGTGTATATTCAGCTTTGGGAAGCCTTGTACCTTATATGTACAGATAATGTAAGTCTATTTCAGGGATAAAGGAAAGGAAATATCTATTATTTTTTTTATTCACCTGGCAAGAGAAATAATGTGCCTTTGCTCCAGCTGAAGGCATTTGTAACCTGAAATGTTAAGAATTCAAGGGCTTGTTACTTATTTTTAGATGATAGTGACTGGATGTATTACCAAGAAACAGTCTGAAATTCTAGTAACCATTTAGTTTATATTTGCCGCCAACTTTTCTGAGAACAGTATGAGGAAACAATTCCACAAATTAATAAATGCTATGTGAAAAAAGCAGTTGACCCTGAGTTCTGCTGTCTCAACTATACTGCTGAAAAGGGAATTGGCTCCCTCAGCTGGAAATCATCCCCGTACAAAAGAGTTTGCCTCTTCTGAGGATATGTGGCACCCAACAGAATTTGTTTCCTAGAAGTGGCGAGTTCTTTGACTGGAAATCTGCTTTCAGGAAACCAGCATGTAAATTTGCTTTCTTTCTTCACGTTTTAAATACAGTGTTCATTGTCCTCATTCTGGCCTTCTCTCCTCTTTCCCAATTCTATGAGATGGGTGCTCACTGTATTGTCTGTGCTAGGCAGGGACAGCTTGCCTTTATTTCCAGTTTAAATACACTGTGATTCAGGGTGGGCTGTTTGCTGATTAGAGATGAAAATTTATGGAGGGATGAGCAAATAAGAAATGCTTGGAGTAGGTTTAAACTCCTTTCAGTTCTTGACTCTGTTAGCAGTATTTAAGCTACAGGTAATAATGTGGGAATCAAGTATTGCCGTGAGTGTTGCTCTTTTTCATATCTTTTAAATGGCAATGTGAGGATATTTTTCCTTCTCCTGTCAATTCTGTAATTTCCTTGTCTTTGCTTCATGCTGCCTGGAGTAGAACCCAACTCTTTGGGCCTTATCCCAGGTAAGATGGTAATTCTTTTGGAATTTGTTTTATGAGGGAGAAACCAAGTTGTCTGTAGCAGTCTGCATGCACAGTACCATTTCCCTGGAAGCCTCACCTGCTGTCTTTGCATCTCCAAACAGTTTGCTGGAGAAGATTGAGCAGGAAACTTGGCGGGAGACTGGAATCTCTTTTGTCACATCAGTCACTCGTCTCATGGAGCGTCTGCTCGACTACAGGTACCTGGCACCAACAATAACATGTTCTAAGCATAAGAGGCTTGTAAAGATGTAGTACCAGCTTCCTACAGGGAGTATTTTTATTGACTGTCAAGCTGCACACATGCAAGCCTAACTCACCACTGCTGGGTTCTGAGCAAGAATCCCAAGGCCTCATCTCTAGAGCCCCCATTCTCATTTTTGTGTGCTCATCCTGATAATGGCAAAGATAAAGGTATTTTTTAATCAGTAGTTTTGTACTAAGGTTTATCCAGGTTGCTAAAACATTAATTTCTTCCATCACTGAAATGATCTCACCTAATTTGGTGAGGTAGATCCTAAATGCAAGAACCAAGATGTGCTGAATGCCTCATCCAGGCCTGCAGGGCTGGAGAACTTCCCTCTGTGGGAACTCTGACACATCAGCTGGTGGCTCGTGGGCAAGATTCCACCATCAATTAGGCAGCTTTTGGATAGTTTTGGACTCAAGTTTGCAGGAGTGTTGTGTCAATGCAGCTGAGCTTTGACTTAGTTACAAGGAAATATTTTAACTTCGGATTTATATATACACGCACTCAGAGGGGGTTTTTTTAATGACAATTTGAACCTATATAAAACTGCCCCAGATAGTTCTATCTTTAGCCTACTGACAAGAGTTCAAATAGTTTTTTCTTCTGCTGCTGCTCATTAGAGGTGAAACTGTGACTAGGCTGGGTGTTCTGCAGTCCCAAATCCTTTTCCGAGCTTTTTAGTTTGCTCTTTTTGTTATCCCTACCACCTTGATCCAATCTCCTGTTTTTTTCCTGGCAACAACTGCTCTACAACTACTGTGCACGACCAGGTATTGGAGACACATTTAAAGGGATGCAGGGGAGCTGGTGGGGGGGTTTTTTGGAGGGGGTGGGGGGTGTTTTTGTTGGTTTGGTTTGTTTTTTTAATGAAAAAGAGCTGCCAGCAATGCAGCTTTGATACAATTGAGGAACACATACCAGTTTTTAATTGATTTTCAAGCTGCAGCAGATTTTTCATTCCCAGAACAGAACAGGGAACTGCACTGGACTTCGGAAATTCACAGGCATCTCTTGGAGTCCAACTGCCAGTCAGTAATAGTAGTGGCTCTCAAGCTAATTGGCTGCATCAGTGCTTTAAAAATTTAATCTCTTGTACTGTTTGAACAGAAATAATTTCTAAAATATTCCAGAAATTAAAGACACTCAATTCTCACATCATTTAAGCCATAATATGGCAGTTTTTCTTAGAGGAACTTTATCAAATGAAGTATATGATTACCTGTTGTTTGTCATCAGGAGAACTCTGGGGGATAAGACAGCTTGAGATTTCTTTCAAAAGGACTGTTTTTGCAGATGTTTGTTTCAACGCTGCTCTGCTTTCCTAGGGACTGTATGAAAGGAGATGAAACAGAAAACAAGAAAATTGGCTGCACTGTTAACCTTATGGTAAAGATGTTTCCTTTATCTTTTTGTGATACTGTGCAAAATGGTCAAAACTGGGATGGGAAAAGTTGGGATAGGAATCTGTGTCAGGCAAGTGTAGCTTCAGAATCCCAAGTACTGGAATGGCAGAAGAGAATTATGAGGATCCTCTGGAGGCCTCTGGTCCAACTGACAGCTTAAAGCAGGGCCAAACAGGTCAGGCTCCTCAGGGCCGTGTCCAGCTCAGTTCTGTGTATCCCTGTGACAGAGGTTCTACCACCTCTCTCACCTCTTCTTTCAGCTTTTGACTGCCTTCATTTTGAAAAAAAAATCATGCCACAATAAAATTAGTGGGTTAGAGCAGTGTGAATGTGAAAAGAATGATTACTTTTCTTTCTCACTAAAAATATATTCTTTTCAATAACTTTGCACATGCTCAGATGCTGTGATTGTCTTGAATGAAGGGAGAGTCTCAATAAGAGTAACAACTCCTCCTTCTTCCACAGAATTTCTACAAATCCGAGATTAACAAGGAGGAGATGTACATCCGCTATATCCACAAGCTGTGTGACATGCACCTGCAGGCTGAGAACTACACAGGTGAGACATTCCACCGAGTCCGCTTGAAATCCTGATGACATTTTCTAACTTTCCCAATGTTATATAATATCTGGCTCATTCTTTTGGAAAAAATTTGCATGAATCAGTTATGGCAGTTGGGAAGGCAAGAAGCTGAGGTCCAGCTCCTTCCCTCAAGTTAAATACTGTCTGTTTATGCCCACACGACCATATGACTATTCCATTACACTCTAAATTTTACAATAAAGTGTTCTGTGAAGAAGATGGATCAAAAAAAAAATCACAGCAGTGGAATGAAATTTAGAGGAAGATTAGCAAAACCACCATTATATTATCACTTGTCATATTTCCTTGCATTGTAGTGTTGAGGGAGCACTTAGAACGTGTACAGACTTTAATGCTGTGTTGTCCAAGCTCTGTTTACAGCTGCAGGCCCCAAATTTAGTTACAGATCTAAACATCTGACTGTGCATTTAAATCCAGTAGCTGGTAAAAAGAAACTTGATAGATTTGGACCTAAAAATCGTGTGCTGCTGTTCTAAGTTATTGAGTAATTTAATGATCCTCTAAGACCTGAGATTTTTTTCTCAAATTGTAAATCAGAAATTGCAGAGTATTTCAGAGGCAGGCCTGTGACCTTTCAATACTGGCTGTGTTTATTTGCTGTCATTGATTCAGTGTTCCATAATTGCCTTTCCAACAGAGGCTGCATTCACTTTGCTTTTGTACTGTGAGTTGCTTCAGTGGGAGGACAGACCTCTGAGAGAGTTCCTGCATTATCCATCTCAGTCAGAGTGGCAACGTAAGGAAGGTCTGTGCCGTAAGATTATCCATTACTTCAACAAAGGGAAGGTATGCCAACTTCTTCTCTCTTCCAGCAGCTTCCTTCCCTTTTCCTGACTGACTTAGGGCTTGCAAGCCAGCATCTCAGTTCAGTAGTCTGGAAGTAAATTTGTATCAAAAGGGTTTATAACTTGACAAACTGGCTCTCTGGACAAAAAAACAGATGAGAAAAGATATTTCATTATGTATGGCATTTGGAATGGTGTGGGGAGGCCAACAGGACAAACACCAAAACATTTTTATGCCTTTAAACCAAGTCTTGGATCAGATGATGTGGCAGAATGCCAGTTCCTCAGCTTTTGGGGGGTGGGATTGTATTTTGTAGCTGTCTACGCAAACTGCTGTGCTATGACTCACCTTAGGACCTGTTTTGTGCTTTACCTCCACAAGGAAATGGGAGGCAAACAGCTGTAGGGGTCTCTTTATTAAAACAGATCTAAGTCCTTTCAGTGGCACTGTTATTTTAAAGTGATTTTCAATTAAAGTGCAGTTCCATCCACTGCACAAGAAGAAAATCAATCCATTTCAATTTCATATATTCAATATGGGTTTTCTACAGTTAATTTTTTTTTTTTTTTTCACTTACTGCAGAGGTAGATGTTTTAGTCTCTTGTGTCATGGCGTTTTGGGAGAATTTCAGAGGTGAACCTTAAAAGTGATATCATCTGATAGAGTATTTTCAAATTTTTCCCTTCTCTAGGAAAATTCCTACAGCTTATGTTCTTGGGAGATAACACCTGTATGTGTGCCTGGGGGTTGGTTTTGCCTGTGATGGCAATGACAGTGGCATTAAATACAAATGTGAGTTGGTTCATATGGGGCTGCCATTCCAGATAATTCTTTCCTAGTCCTGATAATAGAGTTGCATATGGCAGAAACATTCTCAACAGAACCTGCAAAAGGAAGTCAGATTCCTGTGGGAAGGGAGAAAGTGGCCAATGGCCAATTTATGAAGAAGTGATTAAGATTTTTTTGTGTGTCTGACAGAGTTGTTCTTTTGTAATAACACTGCATATGGTTCTCCCTTTCATTTCAGAAATTTTCAGGGGTTTTCAGACTGCACTTAAAAATAGATTACTAGTTTATACAAATATTGCAGTACTGCCCTGTCTGACTAGACAAAGATGACAGAGAGACTATGGAAAGCAAGTGAGCCTTTATTTTGACAAAAACAGGGAAACCATATATGCACTGAAGGGGAGTGAAAATTGAAAGTTGTAATTAGGCTGTAAAACTCCTAACAGATTATAGTGTTAACCTCTTGAGGTTTTTCCCCACTGGATGTTTTTGGAGTTACTTGATTTGTGTTTTAATCCTCCTTTTTTACAAATGGTAGCTGAATGATTAAATAATCCACTTAAGCAGTGTGTATGTCACTCAGACTGTGGAAGTGAAAGATGCTGAGAAGCCAAATCCTCCTTTTCAGCACTCTTGCTGTGTGACAGGGAGCAGCTCCGGGAATGGATGAAACCTGCTTCCCTTTACTTGTGTCTGACATCATCTTTCTGCACTGCCCTGAGAATGGTGCCTCCTCAGGTCCTACAGAGTGGGATTTGTTGTTGTGTCCTTCAGTTGCATTTCCAGAGTTCCATTTCTCCTGCTGCTCCTGGCCTCTTCCACCAAGAAGGGGTGTCAAGGCAGAGTGTAAAGGGTGTAAAAATTCTGCATTTGTTAATTGGAAAATTTTCTCAGCACAGGAAGGAAGGAGGAAAACTGGCCACAATAGTGTCTTGTGACATGCCAGTGGCACTGCCTGTGGCAGGCCTGGGGTGCTGCAGTGGGCGCAGGACTGAGTGACTCCCACTCTCAGCAGTGTCGTCCCATACTGGGAAGGAACATGGTGTTCCAGAGCCCTTTTAGCCTTCACTGGTCATGTGCCCCTTCCTGCTGATTTCTGCTATGCTGTGAATTGGTTTATGGCTCAGCTGGCAGCGTGTGCAATGGCATAACTTAAAATGAAGATATTTTTAACTCGCAGTTACGATTTTGTCTGTTAAAACTCAAAGTTCTCTCGTTGAAGACATCTGTGAATGGAACAGTTTGAACCCAACTAATCATATTTCTGCACAGCAACAGATTGAAAACTGCACAACCCTTTTCTGTCCAGTTCACTGCCAGATTTCATTAACTAACAATTCTGACCAGCTCCCCTCACGGCATTGCAGGGTGTGTTCTCCTTAGTGCCAGCCTACTGTGGTGAGAGACTCAAAGCTGTGATCCCAAAGCACTTTTTAGATCATGTGCTCCATACCTGACACACTTAAATTCATTTCTCGTGTACCCTCATGGGAATAATATTTCCAAAAGAAATCTGCACTTTGGGATGTGAGTAAATAAAGGCTGGCATTCAGAAGGGCTGGTTGTCTCCAGCTTGTGTACAGTCAGGTGAGAGTTGCTGGTGCCATAGGAGAAAGCTGCAATAAATGTCCTAGGAATGTGGCTTTCAAGTAACACACAACATGCAAACAGATCAGAGGTCAGCAAAACAGAAAGCACCAATGAGGGAAATTACCAGTGGAGACATCAGGAAGTTATCTGAAGAGGGGAGTGACACTTGCATGCCACATGGAATTACATATTAAATTTCTATGCTGTGAAGATGCCACTCATTAACACCACAGATTTTAAAACTGAGGCTTTCAATGACTTGGATATCCATTCATGCCTTTTCCTTACAAATGTCTGCAAACTCTTTTCTCTTTAAGAAGTTACCTGTCTATTGTTTTTCTTCACTTCTCTAGCTCATCTTTTATCTGCAGAATACTGAGCTAGCACAGTGGAGTTTCTTGGTGTGGAAACATAACTGAAACAGAGAGCCTGAGTTAGGATGACAGGAATGGTATCAAGGTACATGTAGAAGAGGTAGTATAAAGAGAAATCAGATGTGGTTACATGTTGTTAATTTAATTGACATCAGAAAAGGAGCATGAAAAGGTTGCATCTCTCAGACCACCTGGAGGGAAAACAGCCAGTAAGCTTTCTGCTTCTGTCCAGAGCTCAGATTAGAGAATTTGGTAGGCTTTAGTCACAGCATCCCATTTGGAAGTAAGACTGCTCACATTCTGTGTGAAAAAAAGCCATTTATTCCTGGCTACATGTTCTAGAAGAGACTTTGCCATCCTTTCAAGAGAACACAGATCAGTTGAAAACTGCAAATCTATGTATAGTATCTCTGTAAAGAATGTTGGAAAAAATGCAGTGGTGTTTGTGTTTGCAAATACAAACACTTGACTGCCTTTGCTGTAGATCCCAGTTCAGTGGATCAATTTGTGTGTTGTGGACTTTGGCAACCCAAGGCAAAAATCCTGTTAATTTGAGATCACAGATTCCTCGGTAATATTCAGAGTAGTCAAGAAACTGCTCTTGCAGTTCCTTTCCTATTGAATGTATTGTATTGATCTAAATAAATCTTAGGCCTTCCATTCTCCCAAAGTACAAATACTATCAGAATATCCAAATTGATTATCATATAATTTTTTATTTAGCAAATTCTTATTTAAGTTTTTCTAATTAATTGAAGCTAAAGAGTTGTAGTAAGGAAGTGGGAGTAAGGATGAGAGAACAGACTACAAATGTGGCCTTAAACACTGTGAAGTACCTCATACACTAAATCAAAGAGTGTAGACATTGAGGGTACATGCAACCAGGAAAACTATTTCCATATTAAGTGCTAATATTTTACATAATTGCTGTTAATGACTGTTACCAATAATTTACAATATTGCTATTAATATTCTTAAAACTTACGGTGACAGTCTAACTCACACATTAATTTTGTTTTCACTACAGCAGGGTCCCATGTAAAACAACTGGAAAATTAGCCCCGTAATGCATAATAAAAATTAAGCCAGTAAAGTTTCACCTGAGATCTTGGTGTCCTAAATCCTTTACCATAAACATGGTAAGAAACAGCCACGCCCCAAAAGGCTTCCAGTCTGTGCAGGTAAAAGGTGATGGAAAAGGAGATTTCAGTGTAAAATAAGCTCTCCAAAAAGCCACGTGAGGTAACAGGAGAGTCTTTCTCTCAGTGTGGGTGTGCCTAAAGTGGGTCTCTTCCCTCCTCACCTCTGGGATGCTGAGTATGGTGTGCTAGGAGAGATTTATTGTATGGGATTGGGAGCTGAAGAAATGAGTGTGGCTTTCTGAATATGTATATTGACTCACTGCAGTAATTCAGGTCAGTTTTGAGGATGTTTTGTCTGGTTTTTTTGGAGTGTTCCCATTGCCTGAGAGTTTGTGCTTTCAGTGGGAAGAAACAGCCCGGGAAGGGGAGCTTTGCTGGGGAGCCAAGCCCTAACTCTGTACTCCAGGGAGTTCTAGTGCAGGAAGCAAAGGAGCTGTTGGGGGTGGGCTGAACGGGTGTCTAACAAGAAGAAAAATTGTTAGTTTTATTATCTTTCTCCAGATAAGTTCCCAGTCTCATAAATGAACTGTCAGAACAAGCAGTATGTGTGTGTAATTTCCACGGAACATATGCTTCTGTTCCCATCTTTTAGAAGGAATTGATCTGCTATTTAATGGAAATTGTTTCATCGCATTGCATTTTCACATCTAATCTCTGCCATTTCATACCAAATGAATTCCCAAAACTGAGTTCCCATCCTGCTCTCAGCTGAGTTGGCAGTACGGCTGTGTTTGCTGTGAGTGTGATTTGCTTTGGCTCCGCAGAGCTGGGAGTTCGGCATCCCGCTGTGCCGAGAACTGGCCATCCAGTACGAGAGCCTCTATGATTACCAGAGCCTCAGCTGGATTCGGGTAAGCAGCAGCAGTTTCCCTCCTTGTAGACTCTTATATCATTCCCCAGAGCATTTTGCTCTCCTGTCAGAACATTCTGAATTTAAAAAATAATCATATTCCCTATAGAGCTCCATGCATTCACAGTGACTCCTTGCCATTGATTCGTTTTGATGACTTTTTAGGTCCACTGAAATAATTCCAAAGTCCAGTAGCAGTAAAATCCCATGAGTACATGGAGACAGCACATACACAGAAGCTGGGCTTGCTATATGCAATGGCATATTTACATATATATTTGCATAAAATACTCTATTTTTTAATATATATTTCATTTTAATTACAAAAGAATCAAGGACAGCTTGTTATCTCAGTGAGATAAGATGAACAAGAGAGAAAGAATTAAGAATGCAAATGTTTATGGCATTCTTACCAATTTTCAGGGATCTGGTCCTCTGGTACAACCAAAGACGTGATGAAATCAGTTCACATTTGCAGCATTGTACTTTAATCAGAGAAAGATGAGGTTCTTGTTATTTAAAAACTCTGTGAATGTAAAAATTGTTCATCTGCTGCTGTCCCCTGGGGTAGCATGCATATATCCAAATTTGAGATCTATGCTACATGGATGTATTCTTATACATAGTGGTCTGAATGGTCTTTTTTAAAAGTCCAGTATTTTCCCATCTGAAGGCATCTGTCTAATAAGGTCTCATAAACTGCACTTCTGAAGGAGCTGTTTTCTCCAAAGAGGCCCCAAAGACAACACAGGTGACCAGCTTGGCTGTGCACTCTGTGTCGTTCACATCACCACCACATTCTTTGATGCTTCCTGAAATGATTTTGGGACCTTCTCCATTTTAGGAAAGGAGTTAATGTGTGTGGCAACTGAGTACAAACCAGGATGCAATATTCTAAGTTAGAGTTCCTGCAGTGGAAGCAATGGTGTCCAACTGGCTCTTCTCTTTAAAGAGCCATCTTTTTGATGCAGTGAAACTCCTGTGAGCCTTTCAGCTGAGGTTCAGTTTGGCAAGGAGTCTGGAAATCCCACTCTTGATCTCTGTTAGCACAGTGCCACAAAACTGGTTATTGGAACTAGAGAAAAGTTCTCTTACTCTTTCCAATCCCTTTTTTTTTCTATATTAAATCTTCTGGTGCACAGAGCTGTAGAAGATTTAATTTTGTTTCATCCTTTTTCATGCTCCTCAACTCAATTAAGGCAAACCCAATTAGATGTAATCTTCCAGGCAGTGGTATGGATTTTGATCTGTAGAAGAGAATAGGACACCGTGAGCCAGGCAACGTGGATCTTAATCTCAGCTTTGCCTTTAATTCTGCAATGCAAAGAAAATTACACGCAAGACCTGCTTAATTTAAAATAAGATAAAACAGAAAAAAGTCCTAAAAATGTCAAATGAGTATGGTGATACTCTAGGCTGCTCCACCACGTAGACTGGTTTAATTAATAACTTTTATCTTTAACAGAATTTTGGTCTATTCATAAAAAATTGTGAGGGTAAAAGAGTAATGTGATATTTTAATGAGTCTTGAGATGTTATTGTTTTAAGTGCAGCTTTAAGGGTCTGATAGCAGTTATCTCTCTCCTCCACAGAAAATGGAAGCTACCTATTATGACAATATCATGGAACAGCAGCGCCTGGAACCGGAGTTTTTCAGAGTTGGTTTTTATGGTCGAAAATTCCCATTTTTCCTACGGGTAAGCCGGACTTATACGAGATATGACAAAGTGACCAGGCTCAGAGTAGCTGTTAAGGCTTTGTATTTTTGTTTCGGACATAGGATATCTACCATTCAGCATATTTTTTTACGCCTGCACAAATGAAAACAGTTTTCTGGCTGAAGTGAAGGATGCGGTCCATTGGGAATGTTCTTGGGAACAGAGATCAGAAATTTGACTCATGCTGCTGTGAATTTTTGATGATCTGCAGATGCAGCACAAATTGCCTCTATATTAAGCAAAATGCTGTATTGCAGCTATGTTGGGTCATTACAACTAATTTTCATCACCTCAAATTATCACACTTTTAAAAGTCTCACATGACAGAATTCTAAGCCCAGCCTGACGACTCTTATGCTATGTGCAAGGGGAAATTTCCTCTTCAACAAAAAGCCAAACAGCTTCTCTGGGCACGTCCTCACTTGGAGCTCATTGTCTGCTGGTGTACCTATCCATTTAAAAAGTGAAATTTTCTTCTTTTCCTAATGAGGATTCAAACTCAAAATGGGTATTTGTTTATACAATGTCTTGTTGCTAGTTCAGAGCAAGGAAGGAATATAAGCTGGCAACTGCTCTGAGAGCTGCCTGAAAATTGATGGTAGATGCCATCGAGTATGACAGGACAAGGTGACGAAGCTTTCAAGGACTGGAGGTGCATGGTTTGTGTTCTCTTTGAAGTAATGGTTTGACAAGAGGCGGCACCACTCAAGGCACACAGGATGAAGCCACACAAAGCCAAGTCATTTTGAAAGCTGCCCTCTTAAACTTCCCTCTGATTATTAAATTGTTTGGGGTATTTTAACAAGGATTTCCACACTGGTGGTTAATTATAGTCTTTTAATGGAAACACAGGCAGGGGCAATAAGCCAAGTTGGAATTAGTCAAGGAGAAGAAAATGCCAGTGGATAAAGGGTGGTGACTTGATGTTATTTGAACGTGAACAGTGCCAGAATCAGAGAATCACGGAATCATTTAGGAGAAAACCTCCAAGATCATCAAGTCCAACCTTTGACCAATCCCCACTTTGTCAACCATACCAGAGCACTGAATGCCACATTCAGTTTCTTGAACACTTTGAGGGAGGGTGACTCCACCACCTCCTGGGCAGCCACTTCCAATGCCTGACCACCCTTTCCATGAAGAAATTCTTGCTGATGTCCAACTTGCACCTCCCCTGATGCAGCTTGAGGCCATTTCTTCTCCTCCTATCTCTTGTTCTCTGGGAGCAGAACCTGACCCCCACCTGGCTGCACCCTCCTGTCAGGGAGTTACAGAGGGTGAGAAGGTCCCCCCTGAGCCCCCTTTTCTCCAGGCTGAGCCCCTGCAGTTCCCTCAGCTGTTCCTCACAGAATTCACAGTGCAGCAGCCTGAAGCAGTGTGTAGAACACACCTGCAGAGGAATCAAAGGAAGGACAGGTGCTGCAGTATGAACCAGGACCTGTCCTTTCATGAAGATCTCCAGAGAAAACAGACAATTTCATTTTTTATATCTAACAATAAATGTCTCATTCAAAAGAGTGACAACAAAGTCATCATGGCACACCAGTGTTCCTACTATCTGAAGCACTGTCAGTAACTCGAGCTGATCTTTCTGTTCCTGTTTCACCTGGGATCCTGTGTGGACAATGTGTTCGACACTGCTCAAGTTTCCCAGCTCAGCCCCAACTCTTTGCAAAGTGCTGTAACAATGTGGATCCTTGGCTGGAGACATTACCAGCAAACACGAGCGTACATAATTATAATCCTTGTTAATTCTGCAATTATATTTGGTAGCAGTACTTCTGATAGCAGATTACTAATGTAGCAATCTCATTAAAAGTCATCCTCCTCCTTTCTCTCCCTAATGATCCATACAGCACACACATTGTGGAGCACAGACTAAGCCCATTAGCAGTCACATCAGCATGGATCACACTGTAAAGAGATTGGAAGCAGCTATTCTAGAGAATAAAAAGATTGACATGGATTTTAAATCTTCAAATGGATATGGGAGTGATTTAAAATGATCAAATAACTCCAAGCCCTTTTCTTGTGTATTTTTCTATTGCTGTATAGCTCAAGACAGAAAATAACCACTTCTTTCTACATCTTTGATTTTTGAAGACCTTTTTGTCTAGAAAAGTCATTGTTCATGTTTCTATGAATTCTGGATCTATTTCTAGCCTTCCTACATAAGTAAATTGAAACTATACATATCTTCCATCTACCAGAAGTTCAAGTAAGGCCTGACAAGCCATGTTTTGAGATCTTGTGGTGGCATCTATCTGAGAAGTCTTAGTAAATTTAGCTTTGAGGTGTTTTCAGGGCATTATTTTTAGAATCACAATAACTTTATTTATAGGCTTACAGTCTTCTAGATTGCTGCAATCAAAAACTAAAATAGAGAATGCATGTGTCATGAAGAGATTCACTTTCAAACATGGGCTCACTCCAAATTTAATAATAGCTGCAAAGTTTGAGCACTGTAGACTGAACTGTCAAGATTTATCATGCGATCCTTCTCCCAGTCCAGTGGTTGCTGTGACTGATGCATACAAAGTGACACATGTCACGGCCAGAACATGAGATCCTTTCCAGAAAGTTGAAATGCAAAGCCGGAGATAACTCCTTGGCCGTATCTTGTGATCAGGTTTTGCTGCTTTCTCTTCGATTTTGGTACAAAATCAAGAACTGCTTGACCAGATCCCTTTTCCAGAGCAATTAACAAAGCATTCTTGAATATACTGCAGCTTCTAAATGCAAGAAATAATTTTTTTGTTTGTGAAATGAAGGTGGAAAACCTCCCTGTACTTTTAGTTATTGTTGCATGTTAAAACTACCAGAATTAGAGAATTTGCCTCTCTGATTGGTCTTGCAGCAGGAGATATCAACACTAAAGAAAACAGTGGCTTACAAGGGTTAAGACACTGGAATACAATCTTTATGACACTGAGGACTTGAGAAATGCTGTATTGTGCTGTTCAGAGTTAGAGATGACTCGAAAAGCATCCAAGAATTCTACACAAGTGGTTTAATGCCTCAAGAGTCATATCTAAATGCAGCTTTCCATTAGCAGAAATGACATTTTGTTCATCAAGAGGAAAGTGCTTTTAGGGCCAAAGGGGAATTTGTTAAGTGGCCACTGAGAATTCTTGGTAAA
Organism: Atrichornis clamosus; assembly: GCA_013400975.1. Lineage (NCBI taxonomy): Eukaryota > Metazoa > Chordata > Aves > Passeriformes > Menuridae > Atrichornis > Atrichornis clamosus. The sequence goes on along the minus strand of WBMZ01002002.1, from coordinate 28,032 downwards.
GCTTTTCTGTATTACTCCACTGTAGACAGGGAAATTCCTGAGTATGTATTGTTCAGCATGATCAGGGCTGGGTTGTATGGCTGTGATAATACAGCAGTGATTAAACACTGATTTTTGTGAACAGTTTGTTGCAACTTCTCTCTGAGAACTGATAAAATGATAAACATATATCTCCCCTCTGTTCTATGAGATCCTCAGGACTTTTATCCATTTGGTGTAAATGGTATTTGACAGCAGCTTTTCCAGTGTAGAACAGCCAAGCTGGTGACTTAAGTTTTAGGTGATGTGTTTCTGTATAGTCCAGTTAAAAATAATGCCTTTTCTGAAAAGCAGGTAAGAACAGACCACAGGACTGGATGCTGTGTGTGCATGGATCAGACGCATCGTGCTGTTGAGAGATCAGTGGAATGCTCTCCTCATCCATCACTTCTTCATGAAACAAATTGTAAAGAGGAAGGAAGGGATAAAATATATCAACTGTGTTAAATGCACATTTTAGTCTCACATTAGCATATTGCCACTGTCATTTATCTTTGGTTTTGGAGTAACATTTAAAGTGAGATAAAAGTCACTAGAATTTAACTTACTTTTAAGGACACTCATTTATGCTTGTCCTTCTTGCAGAACAAAGAATATGTGTGTCGGGGCCACGACTATGAGAGGCTGGAAGCTTTCCAGCAGAGGATGCTGAGCGAGTTCCCCCAGGCCATTGCAATGCAGCACCCAAACCACCCCGATGACTCCATACTGCAGTGTGATGCCCAGTGTATCCTTCCGTGACAGGGCAGGCTCTGGCTGGAACTGAGGCAGAGCACAGGTAGAGCTGGATATGGACAAAACCAGACATTGCCTGCAGCAGACAGTAACTGGCTCGTTGGGGGACGTGGTATTGGAGAGAGTGGGCACTTTTTATTTGGAGAGCAATGCAGGTCACGTTCCACGTGGAAGGGAAAGGGCTGTGCTTGGTTGCATCCATGTTTTAATGCTTCATCAACAGCACTGGCATAATACAGAGTTTGTGTCCTTAAAAGTATTCCTGATATCTTCTCTTGGTCAATATTTTCTTGGGAACAGATACGAGTTCCAAAGTGCTATTTTCCATTCTGTTTATTTTTTTACATCAGTATTTTACTTTTTTGCAGTCTCCCTTTCTTTAAGACTGCTGAACCCATTTATACCCAAGGCTTTGAATCTCATTCTCCTAAGTTATCTGTAGTGGGATTTGGTACAACCAGTACAGTGCTGAGTGCATTTAAGGACTGAACCACATCACATATAATGGGACTGCAGGGATTTTTGGAGAGCTTAGTCATGGGACCACCAGTGTTTGGCTTCTGGGAGAACAGCAAGGATACTGTGCAGAACTTGAACCATAAGGACACTGTCAGCAAGTGGAACGTCCTGCCATGGGTTGCCATTTCCTACTTGTCTTTCCTAACACGTGGATAAAAGCTTTCTTTGACTGCACAATTACCAGATTTACAGATCTATGCAGTGACTCCCATCCCAGACAATATAGATGTGCTGCAAATGGACCGGGTCCCTGATCGCATCAAGAGCTTTTATCGAGTCAACAACATCCGGAAGTTCCGCTATGACCGGCCCTTCCACAAGGGCCCCAAGGACAAGGAGAACGAATTTAAGGTACAAGTGGCAAATAAGCAGTGCCTAAGTTGTTCATGTCTTCGAGGTGGATACTGTCTTGTTATTTTATGCCGATAGAGCCTTTCAGGTAATCCTGATTTGATGGCCAAAGATACCACAGTATGTCTTAAGTAACAGGTAGTTGTTGAGTCCATGCTCTGATTGAGTACTGTTGAGTCTGACCTGATTAAAGCATTGTCCAGTTTATAGGTGAGTTACTGTAGTGCCAGGAGGAATGCATTTTGAAGCAAGAATGGGGTTGTCTTGTTTGGTTGGACTTTTTCTTTTATCGGCACATAGGTCTACATTGTCTTCTTGGGTCCTATGACAGAATTGGTGGTCAAGTTTTAAAAATAAATAGAAATGTTGAATGTATTGTTTAGTGTATACCGAATTCCTGGTTTATTATTTAGGTGACTTTCAGCAAGACCTTCTACAAAATTAATGCTTTGGAGGTTAATGTATTTTTTTCTGAACTTTGCCCCCTTGGCACCTGTAGTAAGAGCACGGATGATGTGCTTGTGATTCACTGTGTTCCTCACAGCCTCAATTATTCCTTGCAGAGCTTGTGGATTGAACGCACCACTCTGACCCTGACCCACAGTTTGCCTGGGATCTCTCGCTGGTTTGAAGTGGAGAGAAGAGAACTGGTAACTTTCATAGTTCCTGTAATTGGGGTTTGAAATTGAGTTACTGAGGATGTGGGATAGGCAGCTTAAAACTCACTGAGCTGAAATCTTGCACTTTAAAATGTTTACCAAGGATTAAGTGCATCCTTTTTCTACCACTTAATCTAAATAAATCCTGAATGTAACCAGGGAAATTATGTGAGGTAATGGTATAATGGAGACTGTATCAAAAAGATGGAACAATTGCATTGGTGCCATGTCTTCAGTATACATAGGAAGATGTTAATCACAACTGAGTGACCTGAAATCCAGCACTGCCAGCAGTGAAGTTTGTTAATGTAGCTAATTTTCTACAAAGCAGTAAAAGCAAAGAGAGCTCACTGAACAATCCTGTAGTATCATTTCATTACAAGGAAGATAATAAATCTCAGTGTCCATGAAGTGTCCATGGAATTAAAGTATATTTTATTGCCTTTGAGGTTGAAGTAAGTCCTTTGGAAAATGCCATTCAAGTGGTTGAGAACAAAAACCAGGAGCTGAGGACACTGATAAGCCAGTACCAGCATAAACAAATGCATGGCAACATTAATCTTCTCAGCATGTGTCTGAATGGAGTGATTGATGCGGCTGTTAACGGGGGAATTGCGCGGTACCAGGAGGTGAGCCGGGCTCTGCTTCCCATTTAGCATCACCCTTCTTCAATTTGATTTTCATTTATGTTTCAATGACAGTATGGCTTAATAAGATACGAAATTTTCATGTACATATCTAAAGATGAGGTTACACCCCCTACTTGGTTATTCTGCATCAGTGCTTCCATAGCCACATGGCTCCAGAGGTGGAGGTGGGATCTCACATGGGAGTAGGTACAGGTGACAGTGGAGTTTCTCAAGGATTACACTTGGCTTACCTGGAAATCCTCATTTGGCAGGTAAAACAGTGAAGCAGACTTTTTTATACTGCTTACATTATAAATTCATTTTCCAGTAGAGGCTGTGGGACTCGTGGTAATTGACTGATTGGGCCTGGAATCAGGAAGAAATACTAATTCATGCTGTTGAACTATTATCTTTGCTGATGGCCTGATTTCAGACTCACTGTAGAACTAAAATGATCTTAAATGCAATATGTTATCTAGCATAATCTCTGGCAAGCTGTTACTTAAACTGAGCATTGTAAAAGGCAGATTTAGGGTAAAAGACTGAAAAATGGCAGCAGTGGTTCAGGGGGTGTGGGATGTCTTCCCAACAGAGCTGTGGAGAGAACGCTCTTCAGGCTTAACATTAGTTTCCAATTTACTCACGAAATTCCTTTAGCTTTAGGCAGTTATGTGAAGGAAACTATAAAATTCAAATAACTGGAAGATACAAGGCTCAGTAGTGTTGCTCATCACTGTCACCGGGAGAAACCTGGTCAGAGTCCATGACTCAACAGAATCATTTCAGCTGCCAAGACCATTTTCTCTGCATCCCAGAGTGCTAAAAAACAATAAAATTAAGCTCTGCTGTTATCTTAATATATTTAGTTTTCCTAAGATTGAACCTTTTCCTCTCATCCTTTGACACCAAGTTATGATCAAATACCTTCTAATAAGAAAAAGGCACTTTTTTTTTCCTTTTCCTGCAGGCCTTTTTTGATAAGGATTATATCACTAAGCACCCCGGAGACGCAGAGAAGATCACACAGCTCAAGGAACTCATGCAGGAACAGGTACTATTTTTCAGGTGCAGAAGAACATTGCTACATTGTCTGGATTAATCAGCAGCCAGTCTAAACATCAGATCCAACTGATTCACTCAGAAGCAAAGAATTTTGGTACAGGAGATATAAATGCAAACAAAAAAATAAGGGGGAGGTGGGCAAGGAGATTATGACAAGCCATTCACCTTATGGGATGTGAGGTGAAGCTCAGCTAAAGTACATTAATTTTGTTGTCTCCATTTATTAGCCAGTAGACATTTTGCTGCATTTTAAGCCTGCCATTCATTTCTGGCATCTTGAATTATGTCTTCCCAGCAAATTTCAAAGATAATCAGAGGCAGGACAGGTCAGGCTTGAGATTGAACTGGCAGAGCCACATATGAAAACTGGATGCCTGTTTTTATTATCTGCAGTTTTATTTTTCCATAGTGTCTCCATGAAACGTCTTGCTAGATAAAGCTGCGGGATGCTTTGATGGGAGTGAAATCAGATAATCGCATCCCTCTTAACTGAAAGTTTGGCAAGATACACCCCATTAAACAATGTGCCCAAATCTGAATAGAGCTACTAGACGTGTTTCTTCAAAAGCTTACTGAACTGCATTTTAGATTCCCCATCTGTAAAATAATGCTTATCTCCCTTCAATCCTCAGGAGATGTCTGAAGATTAATTAGTTATTGTTTGTACAGACTTTGGATCATGTAGGGAATTACATACATCTTAAACCTTCTATCATTGCTATTTTCTTTCATCTGAGAGCTTATATAATCTCACTCAATCATTAATATTATATGTTTGACCTTTGAAAAAGTGACCTTTAGAAGTAACTAATGAGGAACAGGAGTGGCTGTGCGTGTGCCACACTGCTGCTGTTCAGCTCAATTATTAGAAACTCCTCTTAGAAGTCTCTGTTGGCAGCTCCAAGCCCTTCCCTGGCACTGGGAGGAGGTGTTTCTTTGTCACAGGGCATTATCTGTGTGAGGGCATAATGCTGATCACTCTGCAGAGAGAATCTATCTGGTATTTTTTTTACAGTTATCTCTTAACGAAAGCAATCCAACATGACACAAATGTACTTGTCTCACACTTTAAGTACTTCTTGGAGTAGTATGAACTTGCCAGGACTTCTAGGCTTGCTTAATTATCAGCAGTCTTGTAATAAACAGTGGCGTATTCCTTGCACATTGATAGAACTGCAGGACAGGCTTCTACTCTCCCTCTTAGACACGATTTATTTGGGTTTGTGATGTTACATTTACTTTTTCACAGGTACATGTCCTAGGAGTGGGTCTGGCAGTCCATGAGAAATTTGTACACCCTGAGATGCGTCCCCTGCATAAGAAACTGATAGACCAGTTCCAGATGATGCGATCCAGCCTGTACCACGTAAGCCGACAGTCGCTTTTCCCATTTGGAATTATATGATTAAACATCTGTCAGTTGTAGAACTGGGCTGATACAGCATTGATTGAACCTACTGGACTGCTAAATTAACAAAAGAATTCTTGATTTTTGTGCAAGGCAGTCCTAGAAAATATGTTAACTAGGCCTTTAAAGAAGAATTGTTAATACTTGTATGTTCTTTGTTGTACCACAGAGCAACTGTAAAACTTAATTTTCAATTGCTGTCTCACATAGCAGAAAATTATGTAAGACATAGGAGAAAAGATTAACAGGAAGTTTTGGATGTTGAGCTCTTCAAAAGAACTGCCATAATTTGAAGTAGCATGACATGAGGAAAACTTGCAGTTTTCCACGATGACTTAGCTGAAGTCTGTTTGCTCTGCAGGAGTTACCTGGTTTGGAAAAGCTGAGTCCAGCCTGTTCTGGCTCCAGCACCCCTCGCAGCAATGTTCTGGTTTCACATGGACCCATGAGCCCAGAGAGCATAAAGCTGGTGCATCGACACAGGTACCTCTTCTTCTTCCCAATTATCGAGGATCTCTGCACTCTGTGGCACCAAGGTTCAAGGATCTAAGAAGTGGTTAACTGTACTGCAGGAGGGGCAGTATGAGTTTAGGCAGAAGTGCCTTTTGTCTTCATTCGGTGCTAATTATTGAAGCTTGAGAATTGGAATAAAAATGGAGAAATCCTGGCATTCAGCAAATGCTGAAGACCTCCAGGTGTGACTCCATCACTTTATTTACTGTAGAGGCAGAAACACACACCTGCCACTCAGTTCTCCAGACTCAATCTGACTTCGGAGGTTCCAACCTCTCCTACTTCTGTTATGCCAACAGCAAATAACTGGATCCTTCTCTACCATGAAAGGACAATTGTATGGCTTGTTTTAGAACCCAACTCTGTATGTACCCATTTTGAAGGATCAAAAACATTAGCATTCTTATTTTTATAATTTTGACCAAATCAGAAGCCAAATACAAGAAAGGCTGCCAAGGTGTTTTGATCAGAGCATCAAAACATGACTGTGGTGCTTATTCTAACTGAATGCCCATATATTAAATCTGAGATAATGACAGAGGATGAAAATTGGGATTATGAGGACAAAACAGTGCTTTTTGTATCCAGCCAACATTGCTTATTTGAAAATGCTAATTGTTCTTCTGTGTTTATTTTTCTTATTGGGTCACTATAGTTTAGCTGGTTTTAAAGCCTGGCATGAAATGCTGTGGAAACTGGACCATGAATCCAGGATGGTGACATTCTTTTTGCTATTAAAACTGAGTAGATTATACTACTTGCATGGCTTGGCAGTTGACAAACAGTGTCTGCATCATAACAGTTTTTGTTCTCTAAATTCTTCCCTTTGTAAAGGCTTTTTTAGTTTTTAGGACAAAATAGGGAAGTTCTATAGCATACAATGTATGTATTTGTGTATGTGGTTCAGAGTGACAAAGAAAAGTTCATTCCATAAGGGAGATCAGGGTGCAGCCTGCACACCAGCTGGGCTGTAGTAATTTACTGACAGCTACAAAATCGCCTTCAACTGTAATGCTGAGGCCCAACGGATGCAATAAGGAAAACTGTATTTTGACCTGTGTTTCTTGTGCTTGGCTTCCTTTGGAATGTTTTTTTTAAGCTGCTCCCACTCATTGTACTTAGCATTAAAAATGACAGTGGTTTCAGCATGTTCTGTTATAAACAAAACGAATGTGCACCCAAGGTCGTGATGTGACGTTACCCTGCGTTGGGATTCTGAAATTCGACATCCTATGCAATATTTTGTCTTACCTGTAATCTTCTTGTCACTTCTTTCATATTTACTCACATTTATGGATTTGTTTAAGCTTATTTGGCCTGAGTTTTCAAAAGTGTTTGACATCTAGAGGTGACCTAAAGCAGCAGGTAACTGTAGGTACTTACTAGTTTGGAAGAAATCAGGCTTCAGAAACAGGTTCAAAAAATAATTATGCCCTTGCTCTGTCTGGTTTTTTTCCAGCCCACTGAACTTGCTTGGTTCAGTCCGACACTCCTCATCCTCTCTGTCGTCCCACACCTCCAGTGAAACAGGAAACCTGGTTATCCTGACAGACAGTTCTGTGGGGGAGACTCCTGAGGATATGTACCACATGCAGGTACAGCTCCAGCACAGCCAGAAGCCATTGCTGGGAACAGCACAGAACGTGTTCCAGAGGGTTATGCTTAGGAGCAGTACACTTTACCTGTGCATATGCTTGGATCTAGGTGTGGTATTTTTCTCAAAGAACTGAATAGGTAGAATCTAACATAGTTCAAGGAAGATCATAGTCATTTACTAGATTAACTTTGGGAAGAAATCTTGTGACTGTGACACTGCAGTCCAAGGTCACACTGCTGCTTTCAGAAAGTGAGATTTTGGTCACATGTTGTTTACTTGCCCCGTTGAACATGTGCAGTTAGTGTTGCTCTTGGCTTGGGGAGGTGAAACAAGTCCCACAGTCCTGAGTGCAGGTTAACAGTGACCTGCACTGAAGCTGGGCAGAGGCTGCCCTGGCTCATCCGAGACTGGTAAATCCCTAAGGCACTGATCCGCTCGATTCTCTCGATGGTTTCTCTGCCTCCTGCAGCTTGTTTACCTTAAGCCCAGGTACCAAGGCTGTCACTAATGTCTCTGTTTTATCCTCATCCCAGGCTAGTCCTTCCACCTCCAGCCTGAGCTCCACTCACTCGGCACCGTCCCAGATGATTAACTCTGCCCCTTCCAGTGCTCGAGGTAAGCTCAGACAGGCCCTGAGGGAGGGGCACCTGCAGGTGCTCCCTACACCTGGCAACCTTGTTGGCTTACTGGTGAAACTCCACCTACACTGACATGTACCACTGTTTCTCTTTCGGAGATGTAAATGCCTTTTCAACAATTATTTCTTTACAAATGTTTTAATTCTCCATTTAATCATTTTTTCATCAGTATTTGGAATGTATCTCTAATATGTGCTGGTTTCAGGCAGTTGAATTTCATAATGATCTCCATTGTTCCGACACAAAATTGTAGCAGGCAGTCTAGAGGAAAACAAGAATAGTCCTCACTATAGTACTTAAAAAAGAGATCATGAAGACAAAGGCAAAGAAATCATTTTACAAGTTTAAAGAAATTATGGCACAAAAAAGGACTTAAGGCAGTGTAACAGAAACATATGTGTACAAAAGTATACGTACAGGATGAATGTTGAAAGATATGAATTTTAAGTACTGGAGATAAAGAAGGGCTTCCCTGCTGGGAAATGTTTGAAGAAAGGAAAAATGTAAAAGCAGACTCTGGGGGTACTCATATTGCCTTTGTATTACAGTAGCTGGTCTTGATATTGCTAATCATTTTCCTCCCAAGCCTCAGAGCTGAAGCAAAACCGCTCCCCATGTGATCTCCTGGCTTTCATAACTTCTCTTCAAGGTTTTGGGTTTTTTCCTCTCATTTTGGATTCTCAGTTGCAGGTCATACACTTTTTTTCACAGGCATCTCAAGAAGGTGTCCAGGATATAGTCAGAGATAGAGGCTGATATTTAAATCTTACCCTTTTTCCATACAGGGGAATTCTGTGTCTCCTGGTGGACAGAGAATACAGAGAAGGACCCTTTCTCTCAAACCATCTTAGGGCTTTTTTTCTCAATCTGGCAGTAAAATCCTAATTGACTGGCTGTTGTTATGACACAGATGCAGCAAAGTGATTTAATTGAGGGATGAAATGGAGTAGGAAGGTGAGAAGTGAACATCTTCAAATAAAGGCAAATAGCTGCACTAATTACTAAGGGCTGAAAGGAAAATAATGAGAAACAGGTCAAACTGACATAAGAGAAAGGGAAGATGGAACTGAGGACAGGGCTGTCACCTCAGGAAGATGTCCATAAGTGGATGTGCCTCAGCTGGCATGTGAATTTTTGGGGGGATCTGAAGGGTTTGGTGCTCACTGTTTCACACTGTTTTCCACTTTAGAAGTCCAGTGACAGGCTCACAGTGAGAGGCTGTGGCAGTCTGTGACAGTCTTTCTGAGCCTGATGACTGCACAGCATCACCAGCTTCCCTCTTTACGGTATTATTCCCTGTTGCTTAGAAACCAACGAGATGAATGCTCCAAAGGGTCTGGGCTGCTGGGTGAGCCAATAGCACCTCCCAGGGATGGGACCCAGACAGACTTCAAATGGGACACAGTAAGAGAAGTAATGAGTTAGAAAAATATTTATATAGCCTATGATACAACATTTCTTCTCTGCCGTTTTGTTCACTTCTAAGTTAGGTGAGCACAGCGTTCAGACATTTACCCATTCAAGGGATTTCATTTCTAGTAAGGTCCCACGTGCAATCCATGTTTCCCAATGTGTCAGTCACTCTTCTGGTTACTACAACACTGCTGTTGGGAATGGAGCTGTTCCTAATGAGAAGAAGCCCTTACACTTAAATTCCACTGTGGTAATAGAGCTTTGTTCTTCTCCTTGGTGATTTTTCCTTTTGTATTGTTTTCTAACTGGGTGAATTTGATGCTTGTGAAAATGAGACCAGTATCACTGGCTGGAGCAAGGTACTTCACAGACATTACATGTGCAGCTCTGCCAATGCACCTCTATCCTTTTTTTTTTCCCTTTTTTTTTTGGTATTTATTTATATTCTTTTTAATTTAGCGCTGGTGAAAGGTGCTGGATTGACAACACTGGAGGCTGAAGCCCTCTATTTACCCACAGAACAGATACAGCATGGGCGGCAGCCGTGCAAGTTCCCCCACGCTGCCTCCACCCATGTGCCTCATCTCTGTCCTGGAGGGACCACCTCTAGAGGTGAGAGGATAGTTCAGTCTCCATGACCCATCCAACCCTTGGCCTTTCTGCTGAGACTGCCAACAAAGCTATGAGAGTCACGATGCTGCAGCTAAACACTTGCCAGATGGGAAGTGGACAAAGACCAACATTTCATACAGGCCACCTAAATTTATCAACCTAACATCTTTGTCACCTGTGGCTTTAACTTGAGCATGGTTGGGTAGGATTTCTAGGATTTAGCCTGATTTTTAAATGCTTCTTTCATTTATTCAAAGAATGATGCAGGTACTTATACCACCTTCTCTGTTTTACCACAGAGTCCTTTCCTGAGGAAATGGGTATCTTTATAATACAAATTAGTTCCAACAGTAACCAAAGGAAGCCATGGCCATTTGTATTAAGAATCCAGCAGGAATGTAAATTGTTGTCCACTTCCAGAAAAATCCCTTTAATGGATCTTTAAAACAGCAACACAGGCAATTGTTTGGCTTGTCCAATGAAAATAACAAAACTATTAATCCAAAAAGAATTTTTAAAGAATAGTCATCAGGAAAGTACATCAATGATTGGATTATATAACTGAACTGCAGATTAAGGCACCAATATTTGCACTAGTTATAATATACACAAATTACAAAAGAAGTCTTAAATAGAACTGAAATCAGAATTTGCTAATTCTGTGCTAACCAAAAAGACATTAATACTTACTTGTTATTACAAGTATGTATCTTTCAGTTTTCACATGACTTGACCCCTGTGTAGCTTCTTCCCTAGCAGGGAAGCACCACTGTTGTTGTGTGAAGGGCCAATAAGAAATTCAGTTTAGTTTGGCTTCGTTTGAGGTGGCTCATGAGGCACTGCTGTAATTTTACTGGAGTTAAAAGATTACACAAGCCAGGGTTCAGAAAGCAAGACACAAAAAGGGCTGGAAAAAGCTAGAAGTGAGATAGGGTTTTTTCAGTAATTTAATTTAAAATACAGTTGGGACTCCTCGCATGCACTCAAAAAGCAACTCCCACTTGACACTTGACTTGCCTCTAAAGGCTTCCCTACTGCTTCCTCAACACTGCCCCTTGTTAAGGTGTAGAAAATGAGTCCTCGTGTTTTATTCAGCACTTTGCAAGAATCCAAAGACTTACATGAAAACTTCCTTTTTAAATCAAAAAAGTTCCAGTTTGGTGCAGGAGCAAACTGTTTTCATAACAGTAATAAAAATGATGAATCAGGAAAAAAGATGAAATTAGTTTGGAGTTTACATTAATGTTCAGTTTCATTCCTTAAAACTAATACTTGTCACAACTTGATTAACATATTTATAACTTAAAAAGGAGAATTACCTCTGGCTTTAGCACAGGTTTTTCTTTCTCACTAGCAAGTACCTACATTGCTGCACACATCAAGTGCACCAAGCTACATGCTAAAAGGATTAAGCCCTCACACATGCTGCAGCATTTTATTATGGCCACTGGCTGCTCTGGAAGCTTTAAAAGCCTCTTTTTGACCTTGCTTTTTAAGTTTTGCCAGTCCCTGAAAGGAGCTGTGGTTACTATGCTCTCTATCTGTCCAAAGCAGCAAGAAATAATTTTGTTTGCAGAATGGACACTTGGCATAATTTGTTACAATTTTTATAGCTATAGTTAATTACAAGTTTAGGGTACCAAACAGCAGAGCTGTTTTTTAAACTACACTCTGCTAGCACATGTGGGATTTTTCAGGTCATGCAATGCAATGCTGTGGAAGCTGTAATCTCATATAAACTGACAGCACATAGAGGTGGTTTGCATCTTTGATATAGAAGAGCAAGGATGACAAGATAAATAAAAAGGGAAAAGTTTACAGTGTAGGTTGTGTGCTGTGCTGTAGTTCTGGGCACAGCTAAAAGTTCAGCATCTTTACATTTGTCCTGCAGAACAGGACTGTCTGTGACCTGTAAGGAAAAGACTCAGCACAAAGCGTTAACACTGTGTTCTCCAAGCTGATGTTGTACATAAGAGCGAAGAATGTTGTCTAATTATGTTTCTGTTCTATGTCTGGGGAGAAAATGAGTTCGGGATGAGAATGCAGATGCTCTGCCACTGTTCATGTCAGAGTGGGGGTGTAGATTAATCTGGCATCTGCCCCCCCTAATGGAATTGTTGCAATTGTAGGACTTTATCCTGCATTCTGCTGGACACATTGTTCCTTCCACTGTGTGCTGAATATCAATCCCCAAAACTGCATGTTTGCTTTTGCTGGGGTAAAAGCTGCATCAACCAGCACCAATGCCTTTGCTCATATGTTGGAGTGCTGTCCAGGTAATGTGTGTGGTTGTGGAAGTTTGCCAGAGGGGGCATGTATTCCCCAAAAGCCGGCATGGCTCTGTAATGCGCTGTGTGCTGCCATCTGTTCAGTGCGTGTTTGTGACGCAATCAAACAATCAGTGCAAATTACAGCTCACTTCAGCAGCTTCAGAACATCAATTCCTGCCTAATATTGTGCATCCCAAGGGTTGCGTGTATCAGTAGTGTCAGACTTTAGGAAGTCACTAATGAGAACCATTCTTCTGGCAAATCCATTGTCAGCTGTTGCACATCAGAAGGCGTATTGTTATGTGGCACTCATCTTGAAGGACATGAGTCCCAAGTAATTCCACCTGCCAGGAAGCTCTTACATTAAATACCCCAACATCTTAAATTACAACTATACAGATAACTATTAGATAAATCAAGCTTATTATTCCTACTATAAAACTCTAAGCATTGGTAAATGTCTGGTGTCAAAAAAGGGCTCAGTATAGCAAGACACTCAGTAGTAGTCATCATTACAGCGGCATTGTAAGCAAAGTGCCTCACATTTATAGAAAATGCTGTTTATTATAGGATTTTGTTTTAACAAGAGGAAACTGACCAAGATACCGCCAATTAAATGGCAAGACTTGCCTCTACCCAGAGCCAAGGAATTACGTAGCTTCCTGCAGAACCTTTAACTGAATAGTGTATCTCTACCTTTCATCCCTTTCTTCCACATTCAGTCCTAAAATGCACAATTTTATGGCATTTCTGTAACTCTGCAATACTTTATGGAGCAGGGGAACACTAGGCACTGTACAGCCGCAGCCAATTCCACACAGATGCCCACTATTTTTTATGTTTAAGAGGAAGTACATTGCAACATACAACACATACATCTTACACAGCCTACGTGGTATGTCCTTAATTGTATATAACAAGCCAGTTCTTACTCCATCCTTGTGCTATGCACCCCACCAACAGTCAGCTGCTTAGTGGGCTCGGCACCATATTTTCTTGAGTCCTGTGAGATCATCCATCCGAGCCAAGTGCACAGGAGGACTGAGATCCCTGGGCATGCAGAGACATGGCTGTGGTTTGTCCCGTGTACGTGATTTTTCTCACTTGTTTACAGGCTCTCCCTCTCTACCAGATAAGTACCGCCACTCTCGGGAGATGATGATGTTGCTGCCAGCCCACCGGGACCGACCGAGCAGCGCCATGTATCCCGCAGCTATCATGGAAAATGGACAGGTAGCAGCTCTAGTTTCTTCTTTGTCAGTTCAACCACCTGAAACTGTGACTTTATTTTTACTGGCTTTGACCACCTTAAGGCTTTCTTTTTTATTTCTGGAAAACACAGCAACTTAGGATCATTTTTGGAGGTGACCCAGAACTTCTCATATTAATCCCTCCCTGGAGCCATCCACTGTGACAGTCAAGTGATACAAATTGTAGTGACTCTTAAAATTGCAGATATGTCCTGTGAGAAGGACTCACTTCCCAACTTTATACTGTGATCCCTGGTCCATTGCAAGTAGTCACACCATTTTATTTATTTGTTTAGAACCATTGCCATCCTGCAGTCTAGCCTGAAAGTTGATTCTGTATAGCTTTATGGTGACTTCCACAGGTATCAAAAACCATGAGAGGCTGAAATAATATACTAGTCCAGGGTCTCCAAACTTTCTCTGGACAAACTGAAAAATTCAGAGTGTGCCTACATGTAAGCATTTATATCTGGTCCTGGCCTGCACTTTAGAAGGGAATCTCCTGATCCTGCCCACTTACACACTTCAGTTTGCATAGGAGAGCTGTCTCAGAGCACACTCAAACAAAACCAAACCCAGAGGTAAGATTCAGAAGGGCACACGATGCATTCCAGCTGATAATGGGCGCAAGGTCAGGCTAGAGCTAGTCTGAAGTAACTCCTCCAGAGAGCAGGAATTGTGGGCCCTCAGCACCGTTACACCAAAGATCCACTCGCATTGCACTGCAGTACCTGCCAGTGTAGGCACAGCCTAAGGTTACCACAAAATCCTTAGTTTAAAAACTTCTTTGTTAAAAAAAAAAAACAAAGCAGAAAGCCCCCATGTTGCCCCATCTAGTCTGTAATGGTTTTAACGCCTCTTTGCTGACTTTCTTCTCCCATAGCCTCCAAATTTCCAGCGCGCCTTGATCCAGCAAATGATTGGACCATGCAAACCTTGCAGTGATCCCAACCTGTCTGTGGCTGAGAAAGGTACTCCTTTTCCTATCTAGCATGCATGCTTGCTAAAATATTATTCCTCTGGTCATGCTACAGCAAGTAACCAATGGGCTTCTACATTTCCTGGCAGAGTGCATTTTTCTCACACTTTCCTAATTAACAGTTTAATTAACTGGGCCTTCTGCCAACCTCTCGTCATTTCAGAGCCTTCATAGAAGGGTGAAGTTGCACAAACCTCTCTATTTCAGAAAGCTTAGTTTAGCATTTTATAATTGAAACAAATCCTGCAGCCTTCATCAAGCAAACCTCCAAAGCAAATGAGAAGTTACCTAACAACAGTCCAAGATTTAGACCGTATTTTTTATTAATGAGATATACTGGGTTTTAGTACATATTTATTGCTCAAAATATGAACATTCCTTGGAATTCCTCCCTGAGGTAGTTTTGTATTTATTTATAATTAGAAATATATGTTTTTTTAACTTGCTGCTTTGAAAAAAACAGGCAGAACCCCTGCAGGAATAAAGAAACATGAAAGAGGAGAAAGAATTTGTTTGGTGTAACCAAAAAGGAGCAGCTTGTGAAAGGGGTGCCATGGACAAAGCGATGGGCTCAAAAATTATCTGAAAGGCAGCATCCTGAAAAAGCAGAAGAGGGCAACATTCCTGAGTCAAAATCTGAGACAAGGAGGCTGCCTAAGCAAGCAAACAGTCATGTATGGCTGGGAAAAATGGTATCTTAAAAGATTTTTTAAGGCCAGGAAAGACCACTGAGACCCTCTAGTCTGACTTACATAATACACTCAGATTTTTATGAGTCTTTTTGTTTCAATAACTATGCCAGAACTAAAATGTATCTGGGGGGGGGGGGGGGGGCAGAACTCCAAATTTTATTTTAGAATTTCTAGTAAATCATAATCCCCTACTTCAACATGAGCAGTCCAGATTGAAACCAAATCCCAACATCCAGTTCTGAATAAATGGCAGAATGATGACTTGATGACAATAATGAGTGATGACAAGAGAATTAAGACTGGGAGGTGAGGGATTAAGAGCTCCATCTTAGCCATGTTTGTTTGAACCAAACATATGATGGTGAGATCTTTATACTGGATGGGAAGGTAGATAAATATTTCTTGCCTGTCAAGGAAGAAATACTTCAATTTGTATTTGTGGATGATACTATGCAAGAATGTGGTATTCAGTGCCAGGAGATCAAAAGACAGAATTCCCTCCAGAAAGCCAAAGAAGCTATGAAAGACACAGATGATGCTCAGTAGTTGTTCATAGGGGATGGTGAGACAGGAATCCCAGCTCTTGTGTCTGGCTGGTGACAAAAATGCAGTTACAGGTGCTTTTGGCAGGCCTTGAACCCTTGTCATTCTTTGAAGATGGGATGCCATCTGCCTTGGATTTTGTTAGCAGTCAGGGCCCTGAATTTACCCACCCCCTCCTCACCATGTCAGAAGCTCTGCTCAGTAATTCCCAGTGACAGTGGTGACATCAGTCCCCTGGAGCAGAATGGTTCAAATGCAGCTTCCCTGCTAATTAAACTTGGCCAGTGAGCCACTGAACAGTCACAGAGAGAGACATGGGCTAAGTCAGAGCACTGGCAGCTCCCTCCTTAGGTTCTTCCCTGAAGCATTTTGGCTAAAACACTGGTTTTAACAGGGAGCAGCCACTCTTCAAAATCATCTGACCTTCGGATGATTTCCACCACTCCTAAATACTCAGAAGGCTGTCAATGAAGGAACACTGAGAAAGCATAAATGGATTATGCACTGGGGTACCATGTGTTCTTCACATTCTTATTCTGCATCTCAGTGTTTAAAAAAAAACCAAACAAGCACAACAATAGTTCTACTGGCCAAGCAGATCAGGTTTTCTGTCCTTTTCACTTGATGCTGGGATATGGCAGGACAAGCAAGGCTGGCACTGCTGTGCATCTTGTCCCTCTGTTTTAGCTCTTTGACACCAACTGCAGTAGTGCAAATTAGAGCACTCTGGCACGTGTATAGGGAAAATCCATCTGGAGCCACATTACTTGTATTGAAATGTAGCCCCTGGTTTGAACCTGTTCTCTGTCTTGATTCTTAGTGTCTTCTTCGTATGCCTTTCTCAGGTTGAAGGTCTCTTTTTAAAAACAACATTTACTTTTATATTTTTATGGGATTTGTTCTGTCTTATGAAGCTGTCACTTTGTGATCTCTTTTACTTTAGGGACTTTTAGGCCTTGGGGAGCCTGTGCTCATGCTAAGTCATGAACTACGGAGACAAAAAAAAAAGAGAAACCTTTCAAAATCACTTTAGAAAGAAATGCACTAAAAATGGCTGCAGGCATTTTAATTAAGGAGAAATCCTCTTCAGATGTCAAACTCCATGTTTATTTCTCCAGGCTTCCATTTTCCAAACTGAAGATGGAAAAAGCTATTTTTATCTGAGTTTTCTTTGACAGGCTCAGTGAATTTCTTTTTTTCTTTGCTAATCTGAAGAAATTGCAGTTGCTGATTTGTTTTTAAATAAACATAAAATTATTGCATGTCTCTTCTCAGAATAAATCAAGTCTTGTTTGAAAGGAAGGAAAGGTGCATATTAATAATGTTCGAGGTTGACAGAATTCTCAAGATCTTGAAAAAGGTTCATGTTAGAAAGAAGCAAGTTTTATTTCTATGAAAAACCAAGTTCACAAAGGTCACACACTCTGCTAAATGAAGCAAGCATTGCTCTCTATACACTTCCTCATTCACAAAGACTTGATCTCTTCAGGAGACTTTGTAATACAGGGAGGCCAAACTGCTGTCTTTAAATATGTTGTGATCGAAGTTCTTGATCAACTCCCCAGCAGAGTAAACTGGGGCTTTGAAGTCACTTCTTTTGCAACTTCCTCCATGTCTTTTATTCAGTCCTCACTGAGCCTGTAGTGCAGCCACAGGCTGTCCTGTGTTTCCAGAGGGTTCTGCCATGTTCCCTTGTCCCACTCACCACCAAGCAGGGCAGCTCACACCTGAGATCCAGCTGCCATTCCATTGGTGGGATTCATTTTTACCTCCACACTAATTTGCAAAAAAAACCCCTGCCAGAGTCCTACTGCTCTTCAGATTTTCTAGAAATTAGCGCAGGGACGGAGAGAAGCTGGGCAGACTAACACTGTGATCACCTAACTCTCACTTCCTTAACAAAGCATCTCTGAACTTAACACACTGTAGACTAGATGGTGCCTTTCTGTGCTTTCAATCCTCACCGAGTCCCTGGAATCTGTCTCTCTACTGCTGAAGAGCACACTGGAAAGCCAGTCCTGGCCCCACAGACCCCCTGTCATGTTACCCGAGTTACATCTGTTTCAATCCTTCAGCTGTGCCAGCAGCACCCAGTAGCTGGAGCCTGGACAGCGGAACCCGAGAGGCCCTGCCATTCCTGTCTGCCCACGTTGGGAGCATCCTGGCCCCACCAGTGCCTCCCCGAAGCCTGCCCCATGGTAAGGACATGCCCAGCAGGCCTGCTGCAAATGCCTGCAGTCATACACACAAATCCAGACCACCTATAAGCTCACCTTAAGCCCTTTTCCCCACACTGTAAAAACAATCAGAAACAAAAACCCCATAGTCTTTCCTGGTCTGCTAGGTTTTCAATTTTCTTTTCAAAATTTTCAAATTATCACAGTTCTTACAGCAGTGTGGACTTGTGTGTATTTTGGGACTAGAATTAGGTGTGAGAGTGCTGAAGCTTGGCATGGCTTCTTACCAATGACCAACTTCAGCAGTAATTGAAGATTACAAAGCTGTTAAATGAAACTTCAAATGTTCCTTTTGTTTACGAGCCTGTTGCCTTGCCATGAGCTCCTTGATAACAGGGCAGGTGGAAATCTATCTCTGCGTGTAATTTCTCCTTAGCAGCCTGTGTGTGACAGATGCACTCCACATTATCCATCAGACAGGCAGCCCTAGGCTGGAGTTACCAGATTTGGAGCTGTTACCTGGCATTACAGATCTAAACGCAGCTCTGTGGCTGCAACGAGGCAGCTCCAGTCTGCATTTTGATCCTTGTCTCGTTCCAGGACACTACTCACTGCACTTTGATGCCTTCCACCACCAGCTCAGTGATGCTCCTCCGGCACTGCCTGCACGAACGTTGCGCAAGGTAATGGCAGGAGAGCAGACAGGGATGTAGGACAGCAGTAGGCTCCTGCAAGGAATCCCCCTCCTCTGCTCCCACCAAGAAGCTTCTGAATACAGACACATTATTTTTAACATGCTAGTAACTTGCACATGAGAAAATCCACTGAAAGCTCTTAACCTATTCCACAGTTGAATGCTACAGAAATAATTTATATGTTGTATCCCTTTTCCTTCTTTGCACCATATGCTGTGATTTCATCACCTCAGCTACTATTTCTCTAACAGCTCTGGTGTTGTTGAGGGCACTTGTCTGCCCACAAGTGGTACTTCCATACATGTAAACCAGTAATCCTTGACATTTTGAACACAAATGGAACTGCACCGTTGTTAACAACACTATCAAAACTGAAATGGGGTCAACACACAAGATGCAGCATTGCCTCCTTTGTCAGTTTTAACCTGGTTTTGTTTCTCTCCCAACAGTCCCCTCTTCATCCTATCCCCGCATCGCCTACCAGTCCACAGTCTGGCCTAGATGGGAGTAACTCCACTTTATCCGGCAGTGCCAGCAGTGGTGTCTCTTCCTTGAGCGAGAGCAATTTTGGACATTCTTCTGAACCACCTCCTCGCACAGACACCATGGATTCTGTCCCCAGCCAGGCCTGGAACACTGATGAAGATCTAGAGACACCCTACCTCCCTGTCAGGTACAGTCTCTCTGAGCCTGATGTCCTGGAGTCGCTCAAATCCCAGCCATGCCGAAGCCACTCTGCTCCATCTGGAGTCATTCCTCAGGACACCATGGACCCTCCTGCTCTACCCCCGAAACCTTACCACTCCCGGCTGCCAAACATGGAGAACGAGGAGGGGATGATCATTGAAGATGATGACAAACACCGCCCGTTGCATCGTAAAGTGTCCCAACCAGTGAGTGGTGGAAAGGAAGAGCAGGCCAGGGTAGCGTGGGAGCACGGCATAAGCGAGCAGTAGGGACAGCTCCTGGTACACAGCTGGCATTGGCTGGATACACCAGAGGGAGAGCAGGACTCGGAGAACAGCAAACCGATTTTCTACTGCCGCAAGGTTATGTCTGAAGCCCACAAAAGCAATTGGGCCAGCATGGGAGGTTGCTGCTTTCCTTTTTAATTTCTTTTTACACCTTTCCGTTATGTTTTTTAACTTTCTGTGCAGTGGACAGTTTATTCCTTCTGCAGTTTCTTAACCACATCATACGGCATATGAGCCATAGAGACTTGCAGAAGCTGAAAAATACAATTTTAAGTGGATGGGAAAAAAGGGGGGAAATGTGGCAAGTTGATTTTGAACCTGCTTTCCTCCCAGTTCTGAGACGCACATGAGTAGAAGCAGTTGCACTAGGGACATATTTCTTTGCTGTACAGAATTGAAAGCTCATTGCTGAAATCAGGGATTCTATGAACTGTCAGGCTGGAAGGTGCATGAGCTGCAGGCAGTGGAAAGATGGCAATTCTAAGAAGAAATTGGCTCTTTTGAGAGCAGGATTGTACATATCTGTGCAGTGATCTCCCTGCATTGGTTCATAGGTGCTGAGGCAATCTAACCAGTGCTGATGCACTGATCTCCAAGATACCATTTCCAAAAAACTCTGCCTCCTTTGTTTTTTATGTACTGTTTGATTTCTTAAATTTTGCTTTCACTGGCTAAGCCAACCTGCTTTCTCATGGGAATCATGTGTTATTCATCTGTGCTACAGAATGAGAGGAGGTTAGGTAGCCACTGGAGCTACAACCTCATTGTAGGCCTTTCCCATGCCCAGTTTTGGGCAGGCTGTTGACACCAGCATTTCTATTCCAGATTAAAACAAAACCAACCAAATTGAGTTTCTCCTGCCACAAGCTGGTTGATGACCCAGCCAGTAAAGGTGGCTTAAATGCATCATATCCAACAATCCTTGCCTCAGGGCTGAACATCACAATTCTCACCAACTTCCATCACCCAGGAGCTGAGATTCATTCCCTGTTAATATCCTCAGTCCCTCCCAAGAATTCACTGCAGCTGGTGTGCAGAAAGACTCTCCCATCTCAGAGCAGACAGAAAAGACCAGGACTCGAGCAATGCCCCGTATCCAGTGTGCACCCCAGAGTCAGGGACCTTAAAGGCAACCTGTAAAGAACAAGTGTTTGTTTCCTCTTTTGCTTCTTTAGAATGTGTAGTAACAGCTGCTGCTTCTGTCTTCTGGAAAGTTGATTTCTTTTTTCTTTTCTCCTCAGGCAGTAATACAGCCTTTCCCCATCCCATCTTTTTTTATTGATAAGCTCTAGAAAATGCTGAAGAACACTGGGGGGGGGACACCAAGCCCCACCACACAAACCAGAACTGTGCAGAGTTGAAGACAGTACAAGTCTATGAACACAAAACAAGCCTTTTAATCAGTATTTGCACAGTTCAGGAAAAAAGATCTGTAGGGAATAGTGTTCGTTACAAAGAAAAGATCTTTGCTCTAAGAAACCTCTTATTCCTGTTTTCATATTTTTCCAAGAAACTTTCAATTAAGATCGTATAAAATATTTAATGTTTTTAAATGAAAAAGCCACCTTCCTTCCCCTTGCTACACCCTCTTTAGCCTTCCTTAAAACCCTTTCAGCTGCAGACTGCAAAGCACACTCCATAGGATGGAAACAGACCCCCCTCCTTCCTACCACTGAAAAGTCTGAAGCACATTCAAATAGGACCTCTACCATATAAATTAGTGCCAGAAATAGGAACAGCACTCAACTTTCATCTTTAATTCTTATCCTAACTGCTCAGTTTCTCCCTCTAAAAACAGCATAAAGAAGCAAAAAAGGATGTTCTAAATCTTTTACAGGTCACCTTTAGCACTACCTCTAAATACAGTGACTGGGCAGAGTACATGGTTTCTGAACTGGCTAAACACGGTCTGGCTGTATAAAGTCTGGGCTCAGCAGTTGATGAAGGGGATTTTAAGAGGATTTGTTTATTTTTTCTTCTCAAGCTCTAGCCCATGCAAAACTACTAATTTATGGATTTGTTTCTTAAATGGCCTATTTGGCTGGAACAAAGTCTCTCTTGCTTCCTCTATTTTGTTACTAACACAGGCTGCTTGTAATCATAATATCCTTCACAATTAAGAAATAATAATAAAATTTGCCCTACAGTGGATGTTTCATCTTTAGCAGGAAGGAAAGTTTTTCCTAGGACAGTCTTAAATGTTAACCAACCAAGCTGGATCTCTAGTATAGAACACATATATGAAAACAACTCAGAATTACATTTTAGTAAAGGTAAGTCAAGGTAATTCCTTAGAAAAGGGTGAAGTTTTTTTACATATGCTATTTTCCAATCCCACTGAGACTCTTGCAGTGAAGTTTTTGAGAGAACTAAGTATTCAATTCCATCTCCCTTGCCCCGGTTTCTTTTTTTTTTCTAGCAGCAAGACTAAAAGTAGTAAATGTAGTGACTTACCGAGCTTCCTTAATGTGAAAAACCAGCAGGTCTTGCAAATAAAACTTTGCAGAACCAAGAATGCAACTACCATGGGACTGAGTCCCAGGCAGCTGGAAAACCTGCCCACTAGAGCTCTAATCAGTCTCTT
Source organism: Atrichornis clamosus (assembly GCA_013400975.1). Taxonomy (NCBI): domain Eukaryota; kingdom Metazoa; phylum Chordata; class Aves; order Passeriformes; family Menuridae; genus Atrichornis; species Atrichornis clamosus. The sequence goes on along the minus strand of WBMZ01002002.1, from coordinate 5,693 downwards.
AAAATGCATCATCCAGCTGTGATTAGAGACATGGTGCAACAGCGGTGAGTCCCTTTGGGGAGTCTGGCATTCCTGTGTAAGGGTTCAAAGATCAATCAGGTGATGTATACAAATACCTAATTTATGGCAGGTCCACATGAAGAAGGTTGGAATAAATTGCTGAATTTACCAAATTTAAGCCTCTGTTAAATTTCTGTTATTCTGATATCTACCAAGTATTCTGTCTCCCTTTTCAGTGTTTGCCTTAAAGGGGGCAGAAGATAGAAAGACTATTATTAAGATTTTGTGAATCTTGGAACTAATACTGCTTGGAACTACTATTTCTCTGTGGGGTGAGGTGTCTTTTAGTATAGTACAACTCCAACGTCATGCTCAGTCCTGGAGTAGGTGGAAGCAACAGCAGTTGTTGCATTTGCCCAACAGGATGTGAAGATTCCTTGTATAAACCACAGCAACAGGATGTTTTGAACAGGACCTTGACATTCTATACCTAACGCTAATTCAAACTTCAGTGTACTTGCCTTCATTGGGTTTTCTTTGCGTAACAAAATAGCATGTGCATTCCTGAGAAAAGTGGTGGAATTCTGCTATAAATCTCTCCATCGTCAATGTACCTGCTGGCCCCATCTGAAACAAAATTGAGAAAGAGCTACAGTGGTAGAAGAAAAGCAATTAAAACGATTTCTCTGAATCCTACTTTTTTTTTTCCCCCCAATGATTGGGTTGGGTTTATTAATGTGTGCAAGACTCAGATTCTTTTTGTCTTTTCCTGTGTTTGGTTTTTAACTTACCCTTTTTTAGGTAAGGGATATTGCATATCCCTTCTGTGGGAGTATCAGCCAAAACTGGGGAGGCTGGAGAGAGCAAGAGCCTTTGGGAAACAAATTATGTGATACTTAAAATTTCCTCTGATCATGCTTCTTTGTAAATAACCCCATTTGAATGCTGTGTATTTGTACAGGAAATTGAGCAAAAAATGTATAGATTGTGATGTCTGACTGGTATTCTGCCCTGTAAATGTGTTTTTAACCTCTGGCATTCTGTGCTTATTTAAAAAAAAAAAAGGCAAAAACCTCTAACCACTTCTCTTTTGTGTATTCATGTTTAAAATAAAATGAAAACAGCTATCTTATCTATAATGGAAATCAAATTGAAAAGGAAAAAAATTAATTTGTACAAGTGTCCTAAAGGTACTTCATTGTATATATTGTGATAGCATGTTTCCAGAACCAACAACTAAGTGGTGTGAATTTTAGATGTAAATATCTGCCGTTTGTTTTGGGTTCCTTTCCCTTACCCATTCACTCGACTGCTGTGATGTGGAATTAAAGATTAATACCTGATATTAAAACAGTACAGCTGTATGGTCATTGCTGTCCTCGAGGCAGGGGTATCCCCAGGCTGCTCCAAACATTCACAAGGGACAGAGGAACAGCCATCACTTGCCACCTTTATGTGAATGAGGAAAATGGGGGGCAGCCAAAAGGACCTTGTGGCTATTGTGTGTGGTGAGGAAACAGGTTCCACGTTACTCTTTTAGCTGACAGTATTTTATTTAATATCAACTTCCTGAAGCAAGCATCAGGTATATCCACCACCTGGTCTAGTCAGGTAGATGTACATGGCACACTGAACAGCCCCAGGCAATGTTTTGGGGCAATACCTTCAGACACAAAGGGAATGGGATTAGCTCTCCCATAGAGTATCTGTGGAGTGGCTGTGTGCCACTTAGTTACCAGCTGGGGTTACACCACCACTAGCTCACTGCCTAAAAGACTGCTACTCTATTATTGCAATAGTACTTAAAAACCAATCATTTTAACAGAATAGGTGTGAAAGAATAGTAGTTAAGACATGTAGGAACACAGGATTTGGGAATTCAGAGCTATGGTGACTTCTAGATGCACTTAATCTCAGATTTTCTTCCATTATCACTAATAAACCAGGTCAATGTACAGGAGACAAAGTAACTCATTTCATGTCTTGACAAATCAAATCAATGAAAACACTGCTGAAACCTGTCTCAAAACACATTTAGGAGCAAGTCTGACTCTTCAGCTGGCCTTAGGGTGCACATGGACTGCCAAGCCACCCTCTGCATTAGGTACCCACCACATAGAAATACTGAGAAGAGAAACTAACACAGTACTTCAAAGTGCATCTAAAATATCGAAGTGTGGCTTAGCTAAAGTGCTTACCTGACACTTGAAAAAGTCTGTATCAGTCAGAATAGAATCACAGAATCATTCATATTGGAAAAGACCTCCAAGATCATCAAGTCCAACCTTCAACCAAATACCACCATGCCCACTAAACCATATCTTGGAGTGCCACATCCATTTGTTTTTTGAACACTTCCAAAAATGGTGACTCCACAATTTGCCTGGGCAGCCTGTTCCAATGCTTAACCACCCTTTCAGTGAATAAATTTTTTCTAATACTAAAACTGAACCTCCCCTGGCACAACCTGAGGCCATTTCCTCTTCTCCTCTCACTTGTCTGGGAGAAGAGGCTGACCCACACCTGGCTACAGCCACCTTTCAGGTATTCATAGAGTGGTAAAACCTCCAGATTAAACCCTGGTACCCTCGTAGGACTTATGTTCCAGACCCTTCACCCTACCTTCACAGCCTTTGAGACTGCTCCTAGGCTAATTTACCAAATCTTAGTTAAGTAAATATTTTTAATTCATATAAAAAATTTATTAATCAAGCACGGCAATAAAAACTGTATTTGGTACAATAAAGGATGTGTGAAGCCCTCAGCTTTAAACAGTTAAAAAATTACTCTGGTTTCTGTTAAAACCAACAGAACATTTTTTTCAGTGCAAGTTCAATACTTTATTTAAGCTAAGGTGCCACTAGTCAGATTGAAATCTAAATCCCATGTCCATATACCTCTCCTTATCTAAATAAAAAAACTTCAGCACAGTTTCAATATATGACTTGTGCAAGTCAGTATGAATTTCATTACAAAACTGATAAGTGGAGAAATTAAACCTCTAGAAATTACTCTAGCCTGGGTGATAAAAGATTCAGCCTTCTACACCCTCTGCATAAATGTGCCTCTGTAGATGATCCTTGGCAAGCCCTGGACACAGACACAGTTCACAAGGCAGAGCTCTGAGCTACAGTCTCTCTGCTCTTATGAGAAGGTTCACACACCACTTCTCCCTTCTGGCAGGCTTTACTGTCAATCCCATATAAATTAAAGTCAAATTTGCAATAGTAGATCTATTACACTCCAGCTTCTATTCAGTATTCATTCACAGCAATACTGCATGACATTTTCCACAACCTACCCTGTTTCCCCCCCCCGACAGAAGCCACCTCTTTGTCCTCGCAGCCCGACACCCGAGGCTGAACCCCTGCATCCACTCCCATTGCTGTAAGAGATCTGTGTTCTCAGACGGCAGAGCCAGCACAGGTCCAGCCCACACAGCAGTCTCACCGTGAACATCCTCCATTTACCTCCACTTCCCAACAACTCCAATCCCCACACATCCACCAAACCCAATTAACTCTCCTGCTCACTCAATTAGCTGACTAGCCCAGGGAAGAGAAGGCTCCAGAGAGACCTTAGAGGACCTTTCAGTGCCTAAATGGGCTCCAAGAGAGCTGGAGAGGGACTTTGGACGAGGCCCTGGAGTGCTAAGGGCATGGGGGAATGGCTTCACAGTGACAAAAAGACCAGGGTTAAATTGGGAATTAGGAAGAAACAACTCCATCACCCAGGTCTCAGACAGGACAAATCCCTAATGCTCCAGAGAGACAGCAGCTGGAGGGTGGTGGAATGAACACAGAAACATCATAATGGATCAAAAAGAAGCAGAAGGTAAAATGAAAGCAATCCATCCTAGCTGCTGAAACCTAAACTATAAATAAAAAGAAGGAAAAAAAAAATCAAAACAAGTCCTTGTCCTTCCTCAGACCCATTTGAGGATCCCATATTGAAATACAGAAAGGCTTATTTCCCAATTAAAAACCAAATAAAATCACTCCATCCTGTTCTATTAAAATGTATAAAATTCCTACTTTGTTTGAAGATGTTTTATAACTGCACTATTTTGGTGATTAAACTTTGTCCTTCTTGTGAAGCTCCTAAATTCTCCTAATTCCAAATTTAAGCCCTATTGCCAACTAATGAACAAACCACTTCATCTCACAGCTCTTTTCGTCACTATCCTGGTAAGAAACAAGGGCAATTTAAGCCACCACTTCTCTGCACGACTAAGTGACTTTAGTGGGCAATCAGCATAAGTTTAGAAAAGCCAATAATCTTCCTAAAGTACACTGAAATTGAGTAATTCTTGAGGAATCATTATGGACTAATGTAATACTGATTTTAATAAAGCCATTTGGAGAGATAAGATTCAGAAAGGTGCAAAATCACCTCTCCTAATAAACACATGATGTACTCACGCTGGCAATTAGAGTCCTAATTACTGCTCACCTGCTGTGACCTTTGCTGAACCAGGTGCTCCTCCTCCCCACACTGCCTGTCTCACCTCGTCAGGCTCATCAATTGCACCTGATGATCCACAAGAAAATTCTGATTAGGCACTGAAAGATTCCCCAGAGCTCCCACCGTGGCTCTGCTTGGGGTAGGCACCACCAGACTGCCTCAAGAGCCGGCCAGTGCAAGAGAGCCAACCAACGTGTGGGCTCTCTTGCTATAGCACGCCTGTATGACTTTGCCGCTCTGTTTTTTCACTGGGATGATATTCCAGGATACACACAGTTAAACACAGATTCCCCCGAAGGAACCATCAGCAGGTGTGTGCTCCTCTCCCAACTTCAGGGGGAGTTCAGTATAAGCTCACGGTATTGGGGATTGCTGAAGGCAGTTCCCAGCACAAACCATGAGGGATTTGTGAACAGAATCACAGAATATTCTGAGTTGGAAAAGATCCACAAGGATCATCAAAGTCCTGGCCCTGCACAGGACAACCCCAAGAAACACACTATGTCCCCAGCGACTGGGCTACTAAGTTGGATTTAAGAAAAACAAAAAAAAATTTTCTTCGACTCTGTAAAAACATCCCCCAAGAAGCCAGAAATAGGCTGCACACCGGTTGCTATTTTGACCACTCACCTCTCAGCTATTCCACTTCAAAGCATCCAGTCCTTGTACGTCATAGGGTACACCCAGAGCCACCCGTGTGGCTGTGCCCGTACTGGCACTGAGCCCGTCCCTGCCGCTCCCGTCCCCTCACACGGCACACAGCCCATGGGCCGCCCGCCCAAGCGGCTCCTCAGCCCTCCGGGGCAGGCAGACACAGCCCCACCGCCTCACGCTGCTCAGGGGCCTCGAGCGGCGGCTCAGCTTCACCTCGCGCTGCCCGGTGCCGCCCCGCCCCATCCGTGTGAGGGAGGGCGGACACGGCCCCGCTGAGGCACCGCCGGGCCCAGGGCGGCCCCGCCCGCTCGCAGGTGCGAGGACCTGCCCCTTCCCAAGATGGCGCCCGCGGGCGGCCGTCAGGGAGTGCACGCGACTGCTCTTCCCTTAACAAAAATGGCAGCGAGGGGGGGCGGGCACACACGCCGCGCGCCGGCGTTCCGCCGTTTCCCCCCAATCAGTGGCCGCCAACTCTCCCGTGGAGGTGGCTGCGCGGCCAATGGGAGCTGAGAGCGTGGCGGCCGGGCGGGGAGCGGGCCAATGGGGCAGCAGCGGCGGGGGCAGCCGGCGCGGGG